>JAIPRK010000562.1:0-175097 GCA_025469195.1 Chaitophorus viminalis | reverse complement strand
ATTATTATTATTATTATTATTATTATTATTATTATTATTATTATTATTATTATTATTATTATTATTATTATTATTATTATTATTATTATTATTATTATTATTATTATTATTATTATTATTATATTATGTTCGAAAAAGCTCCGCGAGCGACGAGGACCACTTTTCAACCGTCTACCGTGTTATGTATTATGTATATAAGCGGACTAAAATAAAGTTCTCACACAATGCATACTATATAAAATACATATAATGTATACGCCATTTGTTGAATAGTTAATTTGTAAAACATTGTGTATACGACGGCGAATGTGTTCCTAATTATATTTATATACGCATTCTATTTTTATGTATATAGTATCTATATGTGTGCTAAAGGAGGATAATATTAATTATTCAGTTATTATTATTATTATTATTGAATCGTTTCAAAGCTGGTTTGCGCTGCTTACGTGCATTCGCGTTGTATATGCACTGCGCGCTGTCATTGACCAACGTGCAACTTCGTAAACGTTTCACGTATCATTATGCGTATAAATACTGTAGGCATATATGTTTAATGTATATAAATGTTTACAATTAAACGATAATATGCCATTTAATCAATGTATAAAATGTATTATGTTCTTATTCTTTTATACCATAACCGCGGTATCATCGTTGAGAAATGCGCGCCCATAATATTATTATGCACAGTTAATATAATCCGACGATGACGTGTATAGATATTATATATTTTGTGTACACTGTGCGCGATACAATAATATTTTTAATACATCTGTTATGCAAAACTCCGGAATAAATATTTATGCGTGCGTTTCTCGGGTACTTTGAATTCACAGTTCTCCGTGTACATATAATCCGTATATACAGCTTGCTATACCATATGTATGTACAATATACTACTATTATACTGGTGATTATAAAATTACCAAATAAAAAAACATCTGAGTGTTACTGCTGCAGTACTCGCCTTATGTTTTCATGTCATCGTATATATCACTCAAATATGCTTATTGTAAACACCATTACAAATTGTATATGTTCTAATAAATTTAAAAAAAAAAAAAAATAAAAAACAAGTTTTTATACGTATATGCATTTAACGTGATACGCCTGTACAAACTTATATAACCTTTGCGAACGACTTGAAGTTACACGGCCGGATTACGGGTCGAATATATTATAGTGTGTCGAGCCCCATTCAACTTATTCCGGTCGAGTGTCAAAAGTTTCGCAAACTGTCTCGTCGTCCAAATGTCGTATGTTTAGCAGCTTGTTTAATCGCTTGTTAAATCGCATTAAAACTTTTCCTCCTATTGTTGTCGTAGTGCGATCACACGAAATTCTCGCATGAATATATATATATATATATATATATATTGTTTTCATTGTTTTATTTATTTTTTATGATAAATAACGTTGTGCACAGATGACTATCGCGTGCGCGAATTCAGTTTAATTAAAACTCGGACCAGACGTGATTGACGTCCCCGAGACGAGTAGACGTATTATAGCTGCATAAGAACGACGACTTTTGTCGACTGCGTTTTGTTTTTTATTATTGTTCTTGGTTTCCCCCTTCGCGTTGTGTCCGACCAACGGTTCCTAGTCGAAAACTCGCGCGTCCTACTTATATGTGGCTCAAATGTCGCCGCCGCTATCATTGTTGCGTTGTAATTACCGTTTGTTTATTTTATGTACCCGATCTTCGTTGTAGTCGTCGTCGCCGCCGCCAGTACAGAACCTTATAGTTGTCGTCACGACGTGACCCTTTGCCGTTGTCGGTGCGTGTGTATAGATTTTTGCAAAACGAATGAATGGTATAAAAGAAAAAGAAAAAAATAACCTTTAGTAATACGGATCGTCGTGCCGACACTAACTTTTGCGAGCGCAGACCCCTCAACCACCCAGGTTATTATTCACGTGAGCCTATTTATTTGTATGTGTGTAGGATATGCGTGTATAAATGTGTGTGAGCGTGTGTGTGTACATCAGCAGCACCCATTGACATAGTCTTCGGCTCAACTTTAACATGTATACAATATATACATATAATATAGTTTATATGGAACCCATAAAGAATTTTATTACATACAGGTACCTATATATTGTTTTTTTTTTCTATATCATTTTGATATGGGAGAGACGTGAGCCGTGGAGAGATTTTAACGCAAACCTCTCGAGACGTTCGCTAGGAATGTGTACGAGAGAGGGTCTTCAATCGTGCGCACGTCCTATGTATTGTCTTGCTGGACGCGGAAAATTTTGCCTCATACAACATATCCGATAATTCGTCTCCGGTTTCGACCCAAGTGCTGCTGCAGTTGCAGTGTTTTTACAGTGAAAAAACCGTTTTCTATCTTAATTTTCTTTGGATATGCGTATACTGATACCAAGTGCAGTGCACTGCAGTGTACATTATACTATTGTTGTTTCTCGTCGCTGCCGTGTCGCTGCAACGTATTACAGCGAATCTATACTACGCGTATTTTTTCTGCTTCATCTCGTCTAAAATTCCCCTCCCATGTGCAGTGTATGCGAGTTTACGAACCGCGAAAAAAACATGCCGTGTGCGTTATTGTATACTGTATATACAGGGAAAAAATACATATTTCCACCGGTATCGGCTACAGCGGAGAGCTGTCATCACCATATTTGATCTAAACAGCGGCGCGCGTAACTCATGTGGGAACTCAGTGCTGCACAGCGATGACGACAATAAACACGCCTTTAATTGCGCTTACGTGTTTAATGCGTTCCGATCTGATATTGGCTATGTGTATGATGTACTGTGTGTGTTTGTGTGTGCGCGCGTTAAAGAGCTGTGTACAGATAATAATAGCTAAGGTAACGGGGAAGGAGTAGGGGGTAGGAAGAAAAAAAACGGAACGTACAAATTGAAAAACAGTATAACAGTATATCGTTTTGCGAACGACTTATTCGTTCACGACGATGAGACCGCCACCGCCTCGTATTTATGCGAATTTTCGATATCGTCCGAGTTCGTGCTCCTCCTTCTCTGTATAAGTCATCGCGTGAAACGAGAAAACGGTACTCTTAAAAGCGGTGTGGATTCGTTTATTTTTAATCTATGCAAATGTAAGCGTGTACCCGTGTACCCGTACAGTATACAGCTCGTATATGTATGTAGTATAGGTATAAACCTCGCCATCCGCAACACTTGCACCTTTGGTCGTCGCGCAAATGTATAATATATGTTGCCCGGTGGTCATCCGTTTGTATATTATATACAGGTACGGTGTAGAGGAGACTTCATGACCACCGGCGGCGGCTAAGAATCGCGAATTTACCGATATGGTAGCGCAGTATAGTTCGTCGTGGTGTACGCGTATATAATAAATTATAATATGTATTTATAGTATCGGTACTTTACTTGTTTGCGCCTCGCCTTCTGCGGTGTTTTTTCCGACGACTTTTTTCTATTTTTTTATTTTTATCTTATTTTTTATTTTCCGCTGTTTATTATGCAAATCCACGTGATCGTATACGCATATAGTGCCAGGATCCTCGAGGTGTACATATGAGTGCTCACGACCACCGGAAAACAGTGTGCCTACACCGTGTAACGTATTCACAGTGACATAATAATAATATTAATGACTTTTATTGTAATAATAGCAGTTACAGTTTCGAAAAATAATTTACGATAATATTATTGCTAACCCATGTAAGCAAAGCTTAGGGCAACAATTTTTATTTATTTAAGTGTATGTATAATATAAAAGTTTATAATTTATGAAAAGATATAAGACATTATAAATATTACATAGGAGAAAGAAAAACGATTTAAAATTAAGATGACACCACCAAATACTAAATTTTGACTGATTTTAAATTTTGCCATCTAGTGCTAAATGTTGACTGTTTTATAATTTATACATACAAATATAAAATTATTAAGAGAACGATACACACTCGCATGCGTTGTTTCCGTACAACATACAAATGTACAACGTAGTTGCAAATGTAGTTCAAATGCCGTGTTATTCTGGCTTTAATATTATAACGTATACTGACCTATTATCAAACATATTGAAAAAATCTTTTCAGTATATCTGTGTTTTGTTAGTTGGTTTTCTACAATATTTTAATTTTAAGCAAGTTATAAGAGTATGAAAAATATTACTATTTAAGAAACCTCTTAGCTAGCTTGAAAATTAAAATATCGTAAAAAACTGTCCGCAAAATACATATACTGTTCTTCCAAATAATTTTGATAATAGGTCAGTTTACATTAACAATAAAGCTAACGGCATTAATTTAAACTACTGAAAAAAATGTGCTATGTTATGCGTTTGTATACGACGGAGACAACACATGCGAGTGTGTGTCGTCCTCTTAATAATTTGATATTTGTACATATAAATTATGAAACAGTCAACATTTAGTACTTGGCGTATTATAATTCTGTACCTAACATAATATACTACGCACGGGTACTTAACAATCTATCATGATAATATTATATGGCGGTGTACTCTGGCTTGGTGATTCGCGTGGCGTACATACAAGCTTCATTATATAGTTTATTATTAACCGAATGATTATACCGCGTTTCCATTGCCGCCCCCCGAGTCACTCTCATCAAGAAATCCGCTTTATTATATAATACCATGTACCATGGCAATATTGTAGCACGTGGCGTTTTGACGTACAGTGTCAGCCACGTCCGCTTCCGGTCCTCATCCAATCAACGTCGACGCGTTTATACACATTATAACGTACAGTGCTTCTGTAGAAATAGTTGTTGTTGCGACTTGGAAAATTTATATTTCCAAAAGGGAAGGAGAGAGAGAAAAATCACATTTCATGGTTATTTGAAACTATAGATATATTATTATATACCACCTTAGCGTGCGGCCGAGTCTCGTCTGTTCCTGTGTATTTATTATACCTCTATATATGCATCATAACCGCTGTGATTGGCCATGACGGTCTGGCGCGGAGGCAAAGTACTCGCGTTTTTAACAGTAAATTTATAATTTGATTTTCCCGTGAACAATGCGCTGCGCGCGTTTTGCGCGAATTTGTTTTATTTCATCGTTTTATTATAATAAATTATATAATATATATATATATATATATATATATATATGTATAATATATCTGTAACGCTATACCTCGCGAGGAATCAATATGAGAGAAATTTTCATCCATCGTCTTTACATGTATACTATATACTATATAATATATTATATCATAATTATTAGAACTGGGATTTTGATTAGCTCTCCTTACGGTTTTCCAAAGCTTTCTGTGCGATATTCATTTATTGTTTACAACTCGCGAATACTAAAGTTTATTTTGCATTTAATTTTTTTAATCATTTTTCGACAACTACTGATTTTAAGTTATTTTTTTCGTGTAGCTTTTCTTAGGTAATTTTTGGAGTTTTTCCATCCATAATTGGTATTTGAAATTTTATTTCAATATTGTTACACTTTTTATGTAGTTTTTATACGAATATAATAAACTATCATACCTATATATCACTATTTATAGTGTCGAATAATGATGTGTTAAAACCCAACTATTTTTTTTTTACCAATTTGAAAAAATAATATTATAAAGAATTTTTTGAGTATTTTTAGGGAAATTAAATTCTCAGCACTAATAATAATTATATACCTTTGGCACATTTTGCGTCTGCCGTGCTAAGATATGCACGGCAAATCACCCATGAAATGTGTAAAAAATGTTCAAATCCAATGACGAAATGCCAAATATTTCTATAAGCATGGAATTATTTGTAATTTATACTTACCGGAATTTGATCAAAAACGTTAAAACGTTGCAAAAATTTATCGCGTTTAATTTTTAACATGTGTAATTTTCAACAATATACACCTCAAATGAGTGCACATAACTCTTGCGTGCTGAAATGAGCGATGTAGACAATAATGCCTATTATAGAAATCCCTGACCAGACAGCTATTTTTTATTGAGCAAATTAAATGATGCTCAAACATGTTTGTTTTTTCTTTTCAAACGTATACAGTATACACTATAGTATCACGTCAAAAAGTAGTTACTTTTTTTTTATTATTATTCTTGTTTAGAAAAATGTGTTCATGCAATAAGACAAGAATGACGTGCAAGAAGGCTTTGTAGCTGATGAGTGGCGAGAATGTCAGAACCATAAATTCTATTAAACAATTTCGGACTATTTCTTAATTTGACGACGTCCAGTTCATTTTCCTCTAACCAATCTTATAACTACAAGTAAATTATTTACTGAATTATATACAATTTGCAATACAACATTTCTAATAGGATACAGAGTGATGCGCACTACATTAATAACCAGAGGTACCATATCTACAATAGTGTTGACCCGATGAGATAAAGAATGTGGAAAAAGAAGGGGAAAAAATTAAAAGTTCATATTTCAATAACAGCCGATTATATTTATTATTATTTTTACTATTGTTAAATAAACAATTTCGTTTGGTATCATTAATTATAAAGATAAAATATGTATTTTTTATTTTTTAGTATATTTAAAATTTAAATATATAAATAAATATATATTTATATACACTGTATAACTGTTAAATCGTGAGATGGCCACACTATTTAACTCTCACCGCTCTAATGATAAATAAGATGTATAAATTAATTTCTGTCTACAGATTCTTTCAGAATTGTATTTCTTACCATGTGTTTTTAGTATAAATTTCTTAATAATTTTAATATTTTTTTTTTTAACTAGGAGAAAATCATTTAATTTAATTTTTCGTCGTACTATAATATTGTTTTGTTTTAAACTTCTAATTTGGATACGAATAATTATAAAACTATTTATCATGAAAGTTACCGAAAGAAAAGATAATTTTCTAGCGTTTTTAAAACTTTTGAATAATAGTTGTGCATCGTATTCTTAAAATTCGTATTCGCTAAATTTTCTGTAGACTCTTTAGATTTGTTTCTCCTTTTATTGGTTTTGAAATGTTAGATTTTTGAAAACTGATAATATTATATTATTATCTTATTTATTAATCAAAAACGCCATTACTATAGTATTTATTTTGTAATAATATATGTATAAAGATTTGTGCGTGCTTAGAAAAGTATTCATTTTAATTCCTCTCAAATCAGCATAGAAGCTTAAAAAGCTTGTTGGAAAACACAATTATATCACAATCTATATTGATTTTTTTTTATCTAAGAAAACAACAGTTTTGTATAACAGTTAAGCGATTTGATTAAGTATATTATATATATTATATTATTTATATAGTTTATATTAAAGATACTGGTTAGATTAGTATAATACATGGTAAGAATGTGTATACAATATTTCAACAATAATACGGATCTTGGACACTGCCACCGTTGCACACCAATGTGCTTATAACATACCCACACACTATTAACGTTAAGCACAATCGTACAAGTATTCATTGTACCTATATATATATATATATGCGTTATCAATATCCCATCAATATAGTGTATAACTATAATATAATATATGATGGAAATAATTATCGAGTGATTACTACAATAATTTGGATGGTAAATGAAGAAAAATTAATTGATTAATTTTGCCATATCTCATTAAACGGAATTTTAGGTATATCTATATAATCATTTGCCCATTTGTATTAAATATTTCGTAAAACTAAATAATGTATGAACGAACGAAGTAATATCATAGGTATGTGTATAATTGTTGGAAAACTGAAAATAGCTGGTCTATAAAATTTAATTGGACGATGACAACAAATGTGTTATAATAATATAATATTGTGATCGCTTTAACTATCGGGACATTGTCGCGTAAAGAAAAAAAAAATGAAAAAAGAACAAATAAATCGTAAAAAGATAACTACAATGTAACAAATCGATTAGTAGTGCGTGCGTTTTTCTGTTGCTATGCGTTAATGAGGATTGGATTTAACAACAATAACAATGATAAATAATAGCTTGTTAAAATCGATCGTGGAACCGCGGCGGTGGACCGCTGTATCGTATGCGCATAGACGACACCGTGGAAATAAAATATATACTATAGTAAAATAGTATATAGAAAACAACATCGAGTGATTGACGTAAGATTTTCATCTGTCGAAAGGTAAAAATTTGAAGACATTTAACGTTGAATTTTGTTTTCTTTTGTTGAAAACGCACGGACGATGTGGAACAATTGGAAAAAGTAACACGCGCTATACATTCCATCTCGCCGTATAGTCGAGTAGATACTACTAACTATAGTCTATACTTATTATGCGTGTATACGGGAGAGAGACGGTAAAAGAATTAAGTCTATTGAAATCACGCGGAGATAAAGTTCGTGTTTATGCGATTGCGACGTGAAATTTTGCGAGTAGTCTCTATACGCACTAAATTATATTAATTTCTCGTACCTACATATGGACATGAATTTACGCACAAGTTAGTCGATAGAAAATCTATTGATATGTAAAAATGTAATGATAAATTTATACTTTATTCTAAATCTTATTATAGTTTAGCCAAAACTGCATTTTTCTTGGCCTATACCGTCTTTTGAACGTTCATGAAATGTCGTTGAACGCGCATGGTCCTATAATATGATTTACTGTCTCACATTCAAGTGCATTTAATAAAATAAAATAATAAATAATAAATAAAATATAAAAATAAATAATAATAATAAAATACAGTGCGGAATAAATATTCCGCACTGTATTTTATTACGACTGTTACACAATATAAGATGCTCGTTCGCATCGTAGACCTACTTATCAGATAAAACGACATTAATAATTATTATATTTATACATTTAACATGCAGAGTGATTATAGTATATGATACACGCATCCGTCCGGACGACACGTGGATTCGCTTTAACCTGATTTGGCATCGACGACATACGGACGCGGGACGGTTCCGTGCGAGGAAAACTAATGGAAAGTGAATCGAGGCGAATCGAATTATTGCAGCAGTCGCGCGCTCATCAGAGGTGGTACAACGGAAAACCATATCCGTACAGTGTGTTGGACTCAAGTCAGAAAATAGTATAGGTAGGTGCACTGCAGTAGCTGAGCCAATTTTCGTGGTATTCGTGCAAGGAAAAAAAAATTACGACCTGACACACGCTGCCATCATGTATTATATTATACACGATGTAAATTTTTAAAGTACTCGTTGAAAGTTTTTAAAAATAAAAACAAGAATATTTTTTTTTTTTTTTTGAATCGAGGTTAATGAAATAATATTAATATATTATGCAGTATATTCTTTAAGTTTATATTATATTATTAGTTATAAATAATACATATAATTAATTAAAAATGATTGAGTACTTCTAATATAACATCAACGTGTAAAAAACCAACCGAATTATTTTAAAAATTTTACAATAATTTTTGTGACAAAAAGGTTGGTATTAATTGCTACAGATATTATATTTATTATAATAATATGATATTTAATCATTTCTAACAAATTATTATAACATTTAAAATAGTACTGCAGCTCATTATAATATGTTATTGAATTTGAAAGTTTTTCTCGCCGTTAAAAGAACGGACTAATAGAATAATAATAATAATAATAATAATAATAATAATAATAATGATCCGGTCGCATTGAATACGGATCGTCATCGTCGACGAGTGTACATGTTATTATGTTATAAATTATAATATATAGGTTAATTTTTTCGCGTGCCGCCGAATTAGAATAGTTTGCTATGTGTGTATGTCATTATAACCAGCTGTATCGACGTATAGAGTAAGACGTTGGTGTATAATACAACATTATCGATATTGAAAATGCATACTTATGTATTTCTTTTGTTACGACCAGATAAGTATATAGTATCCGTCGTGTGGAAAGCGACCGACCGCACGTTGTATGTACCCCCGTCATTGTAGCAATAATAACAACAACAAGACACGATAAATATTATATTTATTTATTTTCGTATTTCGCTGCCGCTGCCGTACACATTATATACAGCGTAACACGTGTACATATAGTAAGTATTTGTAAAGTGTATATATATAATTGTGTATTATTGTTCGTGACAGTATTCGTACACAGAAAAATAGGATGAGAAAGGAGAGAAACATTATTGCAGTGGTAGAGGAATGTCCAGGGTAACACAATGGTATGATGCGTGTAGTAGTAATATATATATAAATTACATGATACATAATAATTAAGAAACGCTAGAAAAATGGAAAAAATAAAATTGTGTCAAATGCACGACGATGACGCGTGTGATACACGCACAGAGTGAAAATCGAAAGGCACAGTACCTATATATTATAGAGGTACATTTAACATTTGCTCATTGTCGCGAATTATTTTTTTCTTTTAAACACAGATAAGGATATACGTTATTATACGATGTAATAACGTATTGTATTATGTATGCGTGTAATTATTAAACCGTGTGTATTATTACGTTTTATACGCGTAATAAGCAGCTAGAATTAAATAATAAAAACAATTAAACCCTTTTAATTAATGAATAGAATCGCGGAAACTCGATCCGCTGTCACATGTCCTTTGAGATGATATCGCATTGTCGCAATGAAACACTCGTCGTTCAGAGCTATATAGTATGTACAAACCGTAGTATATACGCTTATCTATGCGACGTGAAAAAAAAAAAACATATTACAATCAAAACGAAATCTCGTCATCGTCGTCGGATTACCGTAAAATTACAAAACGAGCATTAGGCGCGCGCGTATATTCTCGGGTATTTCGTGACCTTTTGTGTTTTTGTACGCGTGTGTGCGAGTTTCAAGTGTGTATGTGTACTGTATGTACAGATTTATGTGTGTGTGTCAGTGTGTGTATGTACGGCTATCCACGCGGCCGAAATCGCCGTATCCTAGGTACACCATATTATATGTAATTACCTTCCCGAAACTTCGTTTACGACCCTACGAGGCGCGCATGTGTTTGCTGAGTACGGAACTCGTTTCCTGGGCTGCCATGCCACGTAAGTACTATATAGTAGTAGGGACAAATACTGGAGACATAAGTACCGCCGCGGTCGACCAATCAGTAGTGTCTTCGAGAAGTGCGTGTGAGATTGCGCATATGCCTCTTCCCAATCGTTTTTCGTATATAAATTCAAATGTAATTTTACATATTACATGGACGTCGTCGTGCACGTATATTTCCGGCTCACAGCTGTTGTATAGATAATATACAATAATCGTATTATCGGATGACGATGACGACCACGACGACGAGATGATGTACCGTTGTAGTGCACTGTAGGTCGCAGCCAGTCGTCATCGGTCGAAAGAGGGGAAAAAATAGAAAAAAAAACCGACCGAACCGTATATATATATATATATATATATATATATGTATGTATATAGTGCAGTTTATATACTTATCTGTCCACGCGTACTTACTACAGCCGTGCATGTGTACAATGGGGAAACAATTAAAATGTTTCATTTTTTTTTCTTTCTCCGTTGTTAAAATATGCTGCAGCCTCGCTGAAGCGGCTTGTTAATTACCGCGTCTCTGATATGCCGCGGAATCGCTGGGCGCCGGGTAGAGACGTGCCGGAGATTTTATCGGGGTTTTCGGACCGAACGTCATTTTTTTTATCGGACAAAAAACTGTAATTAAAAAAAAAAACCGGCAATTCACGTGCATACAGAGTATGCGTCCACTACGTTGCGTACGTGTGTGACACGGCTTTAATTGAGTGGCGGCGGCGAGATGGAACAAGACGTACACCATACCTACGTGTGGCAATCACAGCTTTTTAAAAACCCGTCATGTTATGTATTATATTGCTCACGCGTTTTCACTGCGCATCATCTCGTCCTCGGAGAATTTTCTTTGCTGCGACGTCGTCGTGCGAACACGTTTTCGATAATAATATTATTACACGCTGTTGGCTTAATATAAGTACCTATTATAATATACAATAATATATTATATTATTTTTAGTTCGCGTCGCAACCAGGTCTGAATATTTTCCACCACGGTCCTGGCTGTCTCCAAATCGTACATGGTGGTCCGTCTCGCATTATTTGACCTCATTATTTTGTATTTCCATAAAATATCTGTTCCGAAAATATTGTCGTACAAGTATTCCTGCAAACAGGCATAGGATTTCATTTAGTGTTTGCTGAGTACTGGTAAAAACAGAGAAATATGCATTTGTTTGGTATGGTATAACAAGGATTTCAAAACTAAAATATTGTACATTGCGGATATTTAAATATTTTTTAGAGTTTTACTCTTTTAGTGCTTTTTTGAGTTTTTAGGTCATACATATGTATAGCGCATATTTCAGTACTTTTTATAGTGCTATAAAATCTGATTATACACTTTGTATATAACCGTGGAAATTCGTTCTGTCATTAGCTTCAATAGTATATTATTTGATTTGATCGAACAATAAACGACCCTGCTGTTATTTTTATAAAAATCCAGCTGATCACGTCTTGCGATACGATCATATTTTGAATATACATGTACAATATACATAGGTATTTGTACGAATTACTATTTTCAGTTTTCTGACAACTGCCATCTGATTAACGTATTTATATCGCGTGTTATTATTCAATATTATGCACTATACTTTTACAGCGTACAATAAATAACTATATATATATTTATAATATATACAAGTGTATAAATATTTATTGCGTAATATTCTTAATCAAGCTATAGCAGAGTTCACTGTTTAGCATAAATTCGCGGATATATTATCTTGATCGCCGCGGATCCCACCCAGTGTTAGAAGTTTTGCAAAGTAATAAAAATAGTGTGACTATATACCAGCTATCCACCGAAAACGTATTTTCATTTTGACTGCGCTAAATATACGTATATGTATATTATGTCTGTCAGTCTGATTGTCTTAAATGTAATTGGAACGTCGTATGCGGGTTGAGTATGTTTGCATATATTCAGACGTACACGCACACAAACAAATATTTTGGAGCGAGTTTCATGTATTCCAGGGCTATATAATATAACAAGAGTTGGATAATATATTAACAAATAACAAATACGAGTATTTGTAACGACGGAGAATTTGATGTATAATGTTACCTTTACCATAGATTTGATGTATTAGTTAATATAATTATTGGTATTTTATATATGAACCATAAATTACTATACTGATTGTTAGTGCGGGATGTTAAAATTGTAAACATTCGTTTTCTCACAATTCTGGTTCGAGGTTTTGAAACCCTAAAAAATCTCCCGTTCTCGTATAAGCGTATACCGTATAATTGTACACATATACCGTTTTCTCGAGTATGACATATCGGTCTATTATGTATACTATGTATATATATAAGCTGAAGGCGTAATCATTGCGGTTGCTATCGGTACGGCAGCGATTCTCAGAGACTTAATCGGCTCTTGTTTTCGTCATCAAAAGATCAGCGGCGGCGGTAAATACCTCTCGATCGCTCGCGCCACCGGAATGCGGCTCGGCCATCTGCTGCTGCAGCGATCCTGTGTAAAGAGAAAAAAAACGGTACCGCACGATATAGTTACTGGTATAGTACATTGCATATACTCTTATATATATATAATATACACTGGTACGTGGCGTGTTAAGGAATAATAATATTATTATTATTATACATTTATATAGAAATATATGATTGTAGAAAAAAATAATAACAATATAATAAAACAAACACGCGGGCAAACAAATTCTACGTCGTCGTAAAAATTTTTTTCCGTGCAGGATGAGCTCACGTAAACGTAGTTTTCATCCGAGTATGTAGTGACTTTAATGCGTCCTACCGCGACGCGATGATCGATTGCTTGACTCGCGGCCATTAGCAATTTGTTTCGTGTCACTGCGCGCCGTGCCGCCGCCGCTGCCGTCGGATAAGTATAGTATTATTTACGTCTATTTACCGACGATGGTTGTAAAAAATAATATTTGTAAATACGGGTTGCTGTCGTCGCTTTTCCTTTTAAAATTTTTTTTTAATTACACGTGCGCAAACGCGCAAACGACCGTTGTGTTCCCATCTGAGAACCCCACAAGCAAGGTCCGGAATTTTTTTTTAATTCGATAAGTTACATCTGGAGAAATTCAATTTAAATTAAAACTTTTTTTTTATTAACTTTTAAAGGGAGTAAGTTAGTTGAAGAAAATAGTAACTCATCTTATACTGTATAATATGTTACCTTTTTTTGCTATTATTTTTGACAAACTGCATGTATTTATGCATGTATTTATGTACTTACGTTATTTTGACCCTTACTGAAATTCACAAATAAAATATTCAACACTTTCACAATATATTATTATAATCTCGATAATTTTTTAATAAAAACCATAATTTGTACGAAATAATATATTCTTTCTTATTTCTTATTCTCAATATAGAATTGAAATTGGGGAAAAAATTAACTTAATGTGACTATGTATAAAATTAATTTATTATTTAACACTTTTTGCATATTCAATATTCATATTGGAATCTTTTGTGGTATTATGGTAATATTATTTTTTAGTTATACTTATACAAAATAAACAAAATGGTAAAAAATAACTTAATTTTATAATTCATTGATGTCCAGCCTTGTTCATACGACTTTATGTTCGTGAAGTTCTCCTGTATACATAGGATTTGTACTTTATACAAATGTAGTGTTATACTATTAACGTTCTCCTTTTCCGACACCGCATGCTTCGATAGCATGATATTTGTGCGTATGTATTTCCATATGACGTACCTATATTGTTATACATTATCATTATTCTTTGCAATATTTTCCGGTCGAAAGTGAAATATCCGTCGGCATGGTTTCGCCTCGTGTACTTTCCATGCGAACAATACGCGTATAGGTCAATTATTTCGTCGTAGGATTCAGTGTCACACTTATACTATTATATAATATATTATTATGGGATCCCTGCGGGAAACGTGCGTGATCGCGATTTTCGTACATTGTTTCTTCTGTTTTTTCGCTACCCGTCAACGATCCGAGTGCCCTTATTGTATACGACAAGATGTGCCACCAAGATTTATGAACATTATCATCATGGGTTATATCCGTATGACTGCAGACTAGGATACAGGGCATATTTTAACAAATAAAGTGTGTGGCATGAGAGCCACCTATTGAAAAATTAGTGTCACCTTGCAGTGATTAATAGATGTGCTCCGTACTCCGTATACCCCAATGCCCCAGAACTTAGTTAATATTTCTTAATTTTAACTTGAATTTTATCAAAATATTAAGTATGTATAGCAAAAACTTGTAATTCTTTTAATATAATTAGTAAATAAAATTTTTAATTTCGAGTTTTTGTTTTGAAATTCATCATTAGCCTATCTTAACATAATAGAATAACCCATCGTTACTGTAAATTATTATTGAACATTAGAAGCGATCCAGCGTAGCTCAAGTGAAGTATGGCAAAGGCATGTGAATACATTTTATTAATCAAAAATATAAAGGTACCCAAGGTAGGTATTTGGCTTAGTACTTTTAGCTTACATAGTGATTTTGCTACTATAGTTAAACATTTCTTAAAATATGCTCTGCTGCAATACTCTGTTTGACTGTTTATGTTGTGTATGTTGGTACGTCCGCCATAATTCGAACACGAAAACGTGCAACGATTTTTGTTTCCATACTACACTATATAATATATACTATACATGATATCGTTCGTTGGACGTAATAATCGATTTTTTTTCCTTCGACACGTTACTAAACGTTTTGTGCTATCCAAACTTATTTTTACTCCTTGCATGATGGCTTTATACCGTTATCGTAACGATCAGTTGACCATAGTAAATATATACTCGAATAACCATATTATTCGTAAAGCATCTTTTTTTTCACTTATGTGGGATTGGGTATTTTTTTTAATCTTTTTTCGAAGTAAATTCGTCTACACGTCAAGTTCGTTCACGCTTTGCCACTGTGTACACTATACGTATGCGTGTTGGTACCATACATAATCGCCGTGTCGCTATCGGCGGCTGCAACGACTTGCGATTTCATATATGGTACGCAACACGTAATATGTACGAATTGAATTAGTTCAATATCTTGTTTACATACATACATACATACACATCGCATGTATGTTTCAAGACTGTTCACGCGAATACGTCGTGTGTGTGTGTGTGTGTGTAAATTATACGATGAAAACGTTCCGGTTTTCTCTATACTCTATATGGAAGAAAAACGAAACCTACAACAACAACAATAACGCACGTATAGGTAGGTGCGTATATAGCTAGGTATGCTCTTCCCGCGTATTTGTAACATTTGTACATATCGATATTATGCATATATATATATACATGAAAAACCAAATAAATAACAATCATTTAAATTGCACATATATATATACCGACCGTTTTTTATGTATATATTATTGTTCGTCACACCTATTAGCATATACGACTTTTCAATTATTATTCACCGCGTACACAATCCTTTCGTTGTGCACCACTAGCTGTTTATGTGCAAACAATATTTTCTACAGAGGTCATCTATACTCTGCTCTCGTTTGCGTGTTGAATGCAAAGTATAATGTAATACGCGTGTATAGTAATCGTCGCCAGCAGTTCTGTACTTATATATATATATATATATTCTGTTTGAAAGTGTAGCGCCGGAGAGTGTTAAAATAGTATATAATAATAATAATGTGTACCAGGCCCCGAGGGTTCGTTATAATGATAATTCCATCTGTACCACTGTATATGTATGTATTATATTCGCGTACGAGCTTGTTGCTCGTTTCTCATTCATCGAAAAATATATATACAAATATCACTGTAGCAGTTGTCGCACCACGTCGTGTATACATATTCTCGTCTGCATAACAATTGTCGCAACCGGATCTCGAGAGCCTAGATATGGATGCGTGATGATATCCGTCTGTATTTCAATAGTCTGCTTACTGCTGCAATACACCGCACACGTGTACGACGCACGTATTACATTTCGTTCTAATTATTTACGTCTGTCATTATATTATTATACATCGTCGCCGGACGCGCGTATAGAAGAGAGCGTCGTTCTGTGCAGCCGTATAGCCTAACGACACAGTTATAGATCTTTCCGTGTACAATTAACGGGGCAGTTATAAGTGTATATATAATGCACAATGTTTAATGATCATAATAATAAGAAAAAATTAAAAAAGATAAACGTTCCAGACAATAATAATATTATTTAGCTTCAATTCTATACATGTGTGTATATACACCGCGGTAAAAAGAGAAGAAAAATTAGGAAACAGCGGAACTCGTAACAGTGAGTTTGTATAATTGCTATTTCTAGGTTTTGGATTTACGACCATGGGCGACACAGTCGAACAATATATAATAATATAAGGTATAATATAATCGTTTTGGGCGGAATTTTTCCGTTTAGACGCTTAATTATGTACAAAACGCATATACGTATTATTTTATTATATTATATACTGTGAAATACAGTGTGTATGTTATTTTCAAAACAGTTTTTTTTTCTATTCTCGTTTCTATATTATATATTATCTTGGAATTTTCGCATAATACGAGTTGACTTTGTCTATAAAATCAGACGGTGGTTTTTTTCCATGTTTTCTCCACCGTCCGACCAAAATTACACTTAGAATAATAATAATCATAAAAATACCGATGTATAAAAACTCCCGACTCATTGTTCCATTTGCGGTGCAGTATTTATATATGTGTCTGTATGGTGTTCTTTGCGCGTGTTGACATGGTACGCGTTTTCTTATCCGTGATGCTGCGTACACAACGGACCGTTTGAGTATTACCATAGATTTTAAGGATAAAGAGTAAACTACAATGTCAGAACGGGAGTGCGGTCAGACTGACCATCATAATAACTGTGTAACGGGGACAACGGATGAGGAAAGAATACAACGACGACGACGACTGTGCGTACCATATGTGTCTCGAATCGCAAAGAAACCACGTGCGGTACAACATATATCTACCACGGAAATTATGTTGTGTTTCTAAGATTTCCGGGGGGAAGGGGGTCTAGATATTATATATTATTATATACACTTCAATCCATCACTCGTCTTACGCTGCAGCGAAATCCATCGTAGCCGTCGTCGTGTTGTACAAACTTCCACGAATTAAGTCTTAATATCCTTTTCGTCCGCGTGTGTGTACCTACGATAAACTGTACGGAAAATGTGGTTTTACCGCGGCGTAACGTAACACTTACGCTAGTGACGCTGCGTCATGAATGTATATAAGTACGTTTGGAGTTTTCGTTTCGGCGGTGGCGTGGTTAATGGAAATTTTCTTGTCGGTTGGGGGCGGGGGGGGGACCAACACCAAGATGACTAAAAAAGCGGCTGCAGTCGTCTCGAAATCATATCGCGATCGATCTGTTGTTGTTGCTTCTTATGTAACGAAGGAATCCCGACGGTACCGAATAGGGAGAACGCGCAGCCAACTCTTATATATTATATATATCAACATATATTATACGCGTATTATCACAATATTTTACGAACGGTGCACGTCCCGCGGGCAGTCCGCGTTGTATTAAACATATTTTCACGGAATGCCGTATACGCGGGCTCGAACGGATACAATCCCAAACTGCTGGAATCACTTGCTGCCGCATCACTAATCAATCAGGACTTAAACTCCCATATGTGTATTTCCTCCGCTAAAATTTAATTCGTTGTTTTAGCTACGAGTTACTTAACAACGAATTAAATAATTATCTTTAAATTTGATTTTATGTAATCTTTATCATCGGGTGAGGTACATAGAATGGTGAATGTATTTCTCTAATGATCTTTTAAACTTGAGATCAAAAATGTACTTTTTAAAAAGCTCCCTGAAAACCGATTTTGATCGAAAGAGATGAATGTGTAAATATGTGGTGAATCAGGTTATTTTTCTAAAGGTGATCGATAAAAGTAGTTCATATTAATGTTTGAATACAGTAGGTTTAACTTTTATTTTTTTCAAGTGCCTATAATTATACCAATTAATTCTATCATTACAATTATTATGAAATGTCTGTATAAAATACTAATATATTCTAATATAATAGTCAATAGTCTAATGGAATTACTTAAACTACGGGAACAAAATACTAAGCAGTGATATTTCGAACTCAGTTTTTTTCCATTTTCTCGACTATATTCTCAAAACTGTAGAGAACTTCGAAAAATACTCTTCTTCCTTCTCAAAGTACCTACAAGATGGCATTTTCTATCAAAAACCTTCCATGATGGAGATGATCGGAAAAATCCTTTTAATCAAAACCATGTATCTAGATCTAAAAAAAAAAAAAAATAAATAATAATAATAATATAAATAATAATTTATTACTACTGATCATGGTATACTAATAATATACATTTTCTGGGTGTCACTCGGGGAACAACAAAAAAAAAAAATCAATTTATTTTTTAGAACGCGCGTGTAGTTGTAGTAGTAGCTGGTACCTGCGGGACGAAAGTTTTTTCTTACGATCCTAATATACATAATACTCGAGATGATAATGTTATTATACCTGCCCATCTCGCGTTATTATTTTATTTTTTTTCCTCGTCCGGCTATAGTACAATATGCAGACTTCTACAGTCTGTTTGTTTTGTTTGTAACCGTACCGACGCCTGTTGGTGGCTCTTAAGTCTTTCCCCTATTCCTCCTGCCGGAGGCGTGTTCCTCTACCGCGGTCGTCATTATTACACCCGATGCACAACTATATGTGTTCTGTACAAATACACCGCGGTTTCATCTATCACCAGCAGGACCGTCGGCCCGTTGACTTGTAGGACGTATGTATACTGTATAATAATACGTATATCCTCCACGCCGCGTACACGGACAATTGTCGGGCCGCGACGCCTGACCGCAGAAACGCCTTAAAAGCAGTCGGTAGCCCGCGAATCGCAATTACGTCTAATGACGTGATTCGTCCCCCTCCCTCTCCCTCCTCGTCACCAGCCGTCCTTAATTATTATGTGTGCTTATACAGTCCACGCATGTGAAGTTCGTATATATATATATATACGTAAATGTATATAATATAATATATAATAATAATAATAATAATATGTTTTCGAGTGAACGAACAACCGCGGCGACAAAGCGCATGCTCTCCTGCTCCGTGTGATGGACCGGGCTTCACGGCCTTGATCATGATGTTGCTGCGGCCGTAGAAAAGAGTGACCACCACCGCCAGCATAATATCATATTATTAGCTGCAATGCAGTGCACGTGCATAGGGGAAGGGGGTGTTTATAATTATCACAAGTCCGGTGGGGAAGCGCATTGCAGCGGCGGCGCGTTGTATAATCGTATTGCTCACACGAGTGGAAAGCGGTAGATTGTCGAATATAGCGCATCAATCTCATGCCCCGTCCGTGCTAATGTCGCGTTAAAGTCTCCACAGACACACACATATGAAGAGTTGACCTCTCTCGGTTCGTATATAGTCCGCGGGATCGATTGCGAATCGTGAATATAATATAGCCATATTCTTCTGCTTGATGTGCCAGTCCGTTTCGGATGTTGGCCATCGCCGTTGGTATACGAGTTTGGTTAGTGGCACTTAGTTGTTTTGCCCAACTTTTTTCCAACCGTATTCTAACTTCTAAGGTTGGCTAACCACGATGCTCTTCTTCTCCCATGGCGATATTTTACCATCTATTTTTCCTTATAGGATACGTCGGAGAAGATCGTATCTATACTTGTTCCGCAAAATATGTCCTGAGTACAGGAGTTTTCTGTATTTAACTGTTATGTATAACTAATTGTTTTTCCTTTCCCATTCTGCGCAATACCTCAATATTTGTAATTTTCTCAGTCCATGATATTTTCAAAATTCTTCTGTATAACCATTGATCAAATGCATCCTACTTATTTGATGTGGCTTTGGTTGGAGTCCAAATTATCCGCACCGTACAAAAAAGTTGAGAAAGAGTCTTGTTCTTATATGTGAAAAATAGCCAAATAACAATGACACTTTTATGGATAAAATTATAATACACGTCGTCAGAACTTCGCTGTGGACATGATTCGTGTTTCGTACGCGATTTTGTTACGTGTATTAAGTTCGCAGGCGGCAGTTCGCTGTCGAGATATAACATCAGTATACAATAAAGAATATTGTCGTCGTAATTTGACACGGGATTGAGCGCAGCTGCTTTGCTCTCTCGATCGCCGTGTTCCTTATCAAAACGACTAAGCTTTTAACGAATAGGCGCCCGTGCTGATTCTAATCCACCGAAACGGGCCATCGCGGTGAAAGAACCGGCCTCAACAAACATTTCTCAGTCGCCGCAAAGTCAACATGTGTTCTCCCTCGAGCTGCGATCATGTGATTAATTTTGCCTTCGTATTTTGTCTCTTGCGCGTACTCGCGATACAATATATGTATACATATATTATAATGTCGTGATAGTTTCCCGGGTGTGGTCTCGCGACATAGTTAACATGTCGTGTCGTGTAAAATCATTTTCTCTCATTGACTCTGAACCCCCGAACCACGTGGTTGCATTTAAGTACGCAATGTAGATTTCGATTTATCTCTAACGTTTCGACTGTATACGTTTTATGCGTTAGGTACTGCGAAGTTGGTTTCATTCAAATTTCGATCGAGCATAAAACGGTATAATATGTACCCAAGATTTGGTATAGTTATTAAATACGTACAGATCCTATCTGTGCTGTTAAATATTACTCTATTCTTAGGTATCGCACGAATGTGTGACAACCGATATACGATATCGCGTTGTTAATTTATTTTATGTTCCTTAAACGTTTCGGTGATACTTTCACGGTCGTCCCTAAATAAACACATATTTGCAGGCGGGCTTCTATACTAACTGG
Organism: Chaitophorus viminalis; assembly: GCA_025469195.1. NCBI lineage: Eukaryota > Metazoa > Arthropoda > Insecta > Hemiptera > Aphididae > Chaitophorus > Chaitophorus viminalis. The sequence goes on along the minus strand of JAIPRK010000562.1, from coordinate 153,269 downwards.
GGTAGTAACCTATGTGTAATTATCGTTGTGTTTGTGACTTATTGGATCGATATTTCCACAACGCCCCGTGACAATAATCAATAATACTTCTATTGTATATATAAAGCGGTATGTATTAGCAGCTAATATTCAAAACAACCTTGTGTACGCGCGCCGATATTTAAATAGTTGTTTTACTCGGAAAATCGTCATTTTATACGTGATAGTTAGTATTTGGTTTATCGTACATTGCATAGCAGCGATCGCGCTGCACATTTACTCTGTATGTAATTATCGCACGTTACTGCAATACACATTAGGTGGACTAGGTGATTTAGAATTAAAGATTCTGCAGGACAATTCGTGTCATAAATGGCATACCTACATACCTACGTATTTATAAATCAGTGTGTGTGTATAGTATATATATACTTTATTGCGAGAGCGATTCGAAAACGCAAACATTTTTCGGAACACAAACGCGTTGGAATCCAACCGATGCTTTCCTCTTCTCGACGACGACGTGCGGTGGTCAAACCGCGTACACAAAGAGTAAGTCTGCTAAAAACGAGAGAGTCTGCTGTAGGTGTATACAGTATACGGTGCAGATGGAGAAAGACTGAGGTGGACGGACAGACACGCGCATTGTGTATTTGTCTGTGCGCCGAGCACTCTCACACACACACACACACACACACATAGACACACACATACACACATACACACACACACATACAGCACAGTTGTCCGGGCAATTACCCGGTGAACGGCGCATTAAGGGCACGCGGGAGATTATCCCGATCGCACGGCCGCCCTAGAAATCGCCGTCTGGTCGGATTGCACGCGCATGCACCGGACTCATTGACCATCACGTGTTTACCCACACGTGTATATGTATAAACATGTATATACTGATTTTTCACAATAGTCGCAAGTGTGTGTTTGCGTATATTCGGTTAATCCTTTCGCCGGGCCCGATGCACAGTAATGACTACTATACGTTATTGTATGTCCGAATGGCGGGCAGTTGTCACACGCGTGCCTACAAGCCGACGTTTCCTCTCTTCACGTGCCATTACTGTATACGACTGTCTGCGAATGTGTATACGTCTGATTGCGGGACTTGGATAAGTATACGTATATAGTGCATACACGAAAAGACAATCGAGCTCGCAGCACGCACGTGTGCCCAATATAATTCGGTCGTCTCGAAGTGGTGGGCCGCGATCGTAAACTTTCCCGGCTATACTTCAGAACTGCCCTGGGTGTATACAATACAAACTCACTCGGATCTATAACTCAGTACCATCAGAAAGAGGGGAGGGTATGTGCGATTTCCTGGGCTTGTAATTATTAAACAACTATGGTATATTATAAGATACTAATATGATTAATTAAATTTTAAACAATAAACATTTAAATCAATGCTTATATTATTGTAAACCTATGCTCATTTTAAATTATTAAAAGATAATACAAAGATTCTATATTCTGGACCATATATTTCTGGTCCGTATTATCTACAAGTTTTCTTAGCTATTGATTTTAGAGTTTTATTATTTTTATTTTATTTGTCGTAACTTTGAATTTCTATGTACACTATGCTTATTTTAGTAAACTTATGCATTATAAAGGTTTACATTTATTCATTCAAGTAAACACATAATGTTGACCTTCCTGGAGATCTTACGATTAAGAGAGTTTATCGTTGGTAGAGTTTACCATACAATCGAGAGAGTTTACCTCGGTCTCTATCGAGATCACGGTTCTGCACTGCACGGTGTGGCATGCATTACAAATATTAACAAGTTGTATAAACGACAGTAAATATTCTACTCTATAACTAAAACATATTATATATAATATTTAAACATGTTTATATTATAAAATAAATTATTCAAAAATCGAATGTCGTAAAAATAATGTTTATGTTTAAAAAAGGTTCGGTCACCCAAAAGACGAAAAAATTTTTTTTTATAAATATCTAAATTTTATTCTAAATAACATGCTAATCGTGCCCGACAGTAAGTCAGAAAACTTTCAAGTGTATTTTAACGAACAGGTAATTCGATATAGCGTCTTCAGGTGTATAGAATATTGATATAGAACATTATTTGAATTAGGTTTTTTGTTTTTTTTAATATACATTTCAAGTGCGTATACTTGTTGTATAGAGTAATAATATCGTCTGCGTAGCCGCAACCAGACAAACCCGTCATCGGCTCGCCTTTATATATGTATGATTAGTCGCTTGTGTTTTGTTTTTTTTTATATACGGAATCTTGGGAGGATAACCGCAAACAAAATATCCAGTGAATATTATTCACGCATATAATATGTAATCAAATAATTACTACACGATCGCGCGGTGTATAATATGCATATAATATATATGTAATATACGGCGCGTAGCCTAATCACATTCCTGCGGTCGGCCGTACACCTATTTTTTGAAATTAGTAAATTTCCTCCGTAAGTGTATAATTTGTTACGGACATTGTAAAAACGTATAAATCATAATTCATCGCGTACAATACATGTCGTTATTGTCGGCAGTCCACTGACGGTCAGTCAGCGGCGGGGTAGGTATGTTACGAGCGGGCAGATCGCTTAAAGAATCTCATCCATGCCTTATCATGCGCGGAATACGTTCGGAACCGAATAACAATGGAACTTAGTGTACAGACACAACGCGCGTACATTAAAAAACAAATAAATCGTATTTCTCCGTCTCCTATTATCTCACTCTATCAATCTTTCTCTCTCTCTCTCTCTCTCTCCTCTCTCTCTCTCTCTCTCTCTCTCTCTCTCTCTCTCTCTCACTCACTGTTCTTTCGTCGTCGTATACATTATACATATATCGGTACTATTCGTATGTAGGTTTTGACAGAGATTTTCTAAGAGTATTTTCGCGTTTTTACAGCCACCGCATATGTATCTATGTATATATTATACGCGATGGATTTTCATACAAATCAACAATGATCGCAAAACGGTAACCCGTGGCAGCGAAACTATATATAACATCATCTTGACGGACTGACACACAATAATAATACCGAGAGTATATTATAAGGTGTATAATTATATGATATTATTCACTTAAGTGCGCATGTGCATAATGATAACCGCCAATAGTACCGAAAGAGCACATGTCCCGGATTTAAAAATGTTCAGGAAAAACAAAAAAACATTATTTATATTATTATTATTATTTTGGTTGTCATAGTGATTTGAAAAATTTACTGGAAATCAATATAAAATATTGCCTTGGTAACAGAAGGTAAAAAAAAAAATCATACGTCCAAATGGTCATCGACCATTAAAAATTCGATGTTTTAAAAATCTTTTCTTATTGTAAGTTACGATACAGCGATCTGTGAGTGAGTGTTATTTGAATTATATATATATATTCATAAATGTGGGATATGTATTATGATAATCGCCTGCAAGTATTGAAAGATCTCCCGGGATTTAAAAATGATCAGATCAGGAAAAACAAAAAAAAAAATATAATTAAAATTATAGGTTTAGAAAAAAATTGCCTTTTCTGCAATAAATTTAAATTTAAAATAATATCATTTTATGGGTATCTTTATATAATAGCTGCAGCCATGTGTTCTGTTTATACATACAAAACCATGCATTTATCGATATATGTTTAACAATTTTTTTATAAATATCGTTCAGAATAATATAAAAAAACAAATCATTTCAGAGAATAGTCATGTTCCTTATAACGTTTCTTTTAATGATGTGTTCCTAAAAAAAATGAAGCGTCGGACATACTTAATATTATTAATAGCTTTAAAGACGATACAGCAAGTGGTTTGGATAAAGTGTCCGTAAAAATGTTAAAATGTACTAGTAATTTGGTAGTGGAACTTCTTGTTTATATGTATAACCAAAGTATTGAATAAAGTATTTTTCCTGATTCCTTAAAAATAGCTGATGTTAAACCTTCGTTTAAAAATGGTGATAAATCGATTATGAGCAACTATAGGCCAATATCCATGTTGAGCAATTTTTCTAAGATATTTGAAAAAATTATCAAAGCCAGACTGATTGAGTTCTTAGAAAAAAATAGCTTATCATCAAAAAACCAGTATGGCTTTAGACTTGGAATAAGTACTGAGAATGTTCTTTATAAAGTCACTCAATTTTTATACAGTAATCTAGATAAAAGCAATAAATCATTAGCAATATTTTTAAACATAGCCAAAGCCTTTGATACAGTGAATCATCAAATCTTATTAAACATACTACCTAGCTTTGGAATTAATAATTCGAGCCTAAACTGGTTTAAAAGCTATTTGCATAATAGAAAACAGTCAGTAAAAATTAACGAAGTAAATGGTAACACGTATACAATTAAAAATGGTGTACCTCAAGGTAGTGTTCTTGGACCCATTCTATTTATAATATATATTAATGAAATTTGTAATACTAATTTTGATGGGTCTATAGTTACTTATGCTGATGAAACTTGTCTTCTATTCCCAGACAAATCATGGGATGGGGTATATGAGAAAGCCTGCAGAGGTTTCAATCAGATAATAAACATTTTAAACAATAGAAATCTATCTCTAAATGTTGATAAAACTGTGTTTATGCCATTTTAAATTAATAAAACAGATTGTAACTTCAATACTATAGCAGTACATGGCTGCTTCAATAATAAAATATGTAATCAGGAAAACTGCAAAATAATTAAAATTGTTGGAAAAAATCGATATCTGGGAGTTATATTTTATAACAACTTAAAATGAAATTATCATATAAACAATTTATTAAGAAAGCTACGTTTTATTACATTTAAATTGATCAAACTTAAAAACATGGTTCCTAAACAAACTATAAAAATAGTATATTTTGCTCTATATCAATCAACTTTCCAATATGGTCTATTGGTATGGGGTGGCCTTCGAGATAACATATTAAATGCACTAGTAGTTAATCAAAATAATATAGTCAGAATTTGCCTAAATAAATTCACTCTAGAAGGATCTACGAAAGCCAACTATAGAGAACTTGGTGTTTTACCAATAATGTTATTGTATAAAAAAATTGCTATTATGAACTTGGTCAAGAAATTTAACTTAGATAAATATCGTAAAGAGTCAAGCAATAAAAGAGAATTGAGAAAATTTGATTTGACTGTTAATCATACAAATAAATCTTTTGGTCATTGTTTTGTAGATTTTCTTGGACCAACATTTTTCAATTTTATGCCTTTTGATTTAAAAAAAAAATATTTGTAAATTAAAGGATTAATATTAAAGGTTTGGTATATAAATATTTATTTCTTGAGTTAAACAATGAGATGCTATAATTTTATTTTATATTTAAGATTTATAAACATTAATCTATGAGGTTTTATTTGTGATCTTAGACTACCATGTTTATTTTATATTTCTTTCTTTATCAGTACTTTTTTCTTTTCTTGATAAAATTTCTAAACTATATTTGTATATTTAGCTTTATACGTACTTAGAAATTATACTCTATATCTTGTAAATTCTAAAATTATAATAATTGTATCATATATTAAATAATAACTCTCTTTCTCCAATACAAGCATTGCTTAAAGGAGAAAGATAATCGAAAATGTTACTCAATAATAATGTATGTATTTATGTCTTTTTCGATTTATATTAATATTAAAAAAAAAATCGACTTTAAATTGTCTATAGTGGTTTAAACAAGTTACTTTTGCAAAGTATTGGACATTTGATCCTTTTACGTTTAGCGATTCATATGTATATAAATGCTTGTATATATTATATTGTATTATATATAGGAGCATCGTGTAGCGTAGAAATCGGCGCATTTGTTACTTTTGCATTATGTAGTAATGTGATGTAAATAAAATAATATATGTTTGTCATCATCTCGCTCGTGATTTTATTTTAGTTAAAAATTGTCTATAAAATCGAACATTTGCGAGAAATAGACCGACAACGTTTAAACTCCCTATAATGTACTCGTATACCTGTATACATTAACTGCAGTCCAATTGTGTTTGAAGCATATACAGCGTGTACAGTACTACATACCTATATTGTATATATAAACAGTGATAGTGAATTCAAAATGAGTCTACTGACCCAGTATATTATATGATGCAAATCGTAGTACGCGGTTTTAACGCGGTTTGGAGTTGAAAACAAAATTTCATGTTCAACGCGTTTTAATTGAAATGTTAACTATGTATAAATTTGGTTTTGATTGAATAAAAAAAAAAACGTTTCGCGAACAGGATGGTAAAATAAATATGGTTAGATTATATTAGCTGGATGATCAATAATTGCGTTTATAGAATTATCTAAATAGTTATTTGGCATATAGTTATAGTATTATTAGCAGTTCGCACGCGTTAGAATCAAGCGAATCTTATGAATAGAAAACATATGTAATGCATATTCATTATCTATATAATTACGTGTTCTTGTTTGCGATTTTTCGTTTAGAGAAAAAAAAATAAAACGTGTTATTAATTAGAGCACTGCTGTATAAGTTAAACGTATAATGATATAGTTATCAAGTGTAAAATTATATGTTATTCCGATTCATAATCATAACATCCGCATCGTTATAATACTTAGATTGAATGATCTAATTGATTAGAAATTCAAAAATAATTTGGTCGCTGTAAAATACGAATAGGTACCTATACGGATATGGTTTGGCGGTCGAATCCGAGTAGTACTTCAGTAGTTCGTCTGTTTTGTTATCATGCACGTTTAGTATCTGAAAATTATATAGAATGTTGAGAAAAAAAACGTTTTACGTTTCGCATTATCATGTATAGAATCCGTCAATAATCAAGGCCTTTTTTTATTAACAGAAAAAAACGCGTTATTAATTAGAACATTACCATACGGTAAGTTATGTATAATTATTATTAGACATACATTTTATTATATGTTACTTTAATTCATATTGATAACATCCACATCGTAAGGGTACATTAGAGTATAGAGTCGAAGATCTCATTGATTAGAAATTTAGAAATGTGAGCACAGTAAAATATGAATACTGCAGTGGCTGAGGCTCGCCGTGAATCGAGTTGTATAAAATACAACTGCTTGAAAAAATAACTGTTGAACATTTCGCATCACCTTAACTAAAACTTGTATATGGACTTTTTGTTTGTCAATTTTCGTTTACAGGTATAAAAATACTTGTTTTTAAGTGGAACATTTCAAATAGGTATTTTAAGTTTAACCCATGTACATTTAATACATTTATTAAATATAAACTATAACAGTAGGTAATAATTTAAGTAGGTAGGCTGTATAATATGACAATATATATATGTTATTTCAATTCATATAATCACATGACACATAAATCCACACCGTGCCGATAATATGAATTCAAAGGTCAATTGATAAGAAATATTCAAAAATTATTGAACAGTGATCACTGTAAATTAAGACGAACACAGTAAATCGAGTAGTATTTTTCAATCACCTTTTTTTTTTTCCTCGAAACTATAATAATGTCTATAGACTCGTTATTTTTTGTTATCGCACCATAAAATATTTGAGAATTAAGTACAATATCGTGAAAAAAAAAGAAACAAAAACTGTTATACGTTTCGCATTATCTTGTAAAACTCCGTTAATAACCCAGGCATTTTTGTTTTTCTAGGTTTTTTTTTTTACATTTTTACTACGTATCCATTACAAACGGTAATCATGGAAATACTTAATTAGTTCCCATTGCTCCAGCGGCGGCAGTACCTATGGCTGAGAGAATATTACGTACATCTCGAACAATGTCATTTCGACGGAATCTCCCCGATCTGATTGCGCGTTGGGCGTGCGCTGAACATAACTTCTTTCGTTAATTAATTATTATATTATGTACAGAATAATTATATAGTAGTTGCGTTAAAATTGGCCGCGGGTCACATATAGTTAACTATGTATATTATAATTGTGTGCGCGTTTAACGGAACGAATAATAATAATAATGATATTATCATGCTAACGAGAACGTCATATTTTTTTCTCCTTTTTTCTTATTATTTTTTTTGTATCTGTCCAGCGACGCTCGATGTACATATTATTATGGATGTTCGCGATGCGCATTGTTTGATCCGGTCTCGGGAAATGTTTCACCCGATAAACCGTTTGCACGCGTCGGACAACATTTACGTAACGCTACATCGTACATTGTAATATTATATTAACCGAGCCGATGAGGCTGTGCACACACCTGATGGGGGAAAACCATTAGAAATGAGATATCAATTTTGATAACGATGATTACACGCGTCATTAGCTGAGTTACGGTGATGTTTTTCGGCACACGCGTGGACGCGAAAAATCCGGATGAGGCCCTTCACTTCGTTATATAGCTTGTGCCCGCTGCATGCGGCTCCAAACAATATTGCTCCTGTTCGGCATCCTCCCCCGGGGCCGCGTTCGCTAATAACCGCGTAAATTATGAGTCGTAGGTACCGAATCGACCGCCGCCGCACACCCAAGTGTAATTTATTATATCACACGTACCTACAGTATACCTATGTTGTATGCACGTGAAGTGTTTACCGTATTGATGGGAGGGGTGGAGAAGGGGGGTAGGACGACGGCATCATTACGCGAGTATTATACAACAAATTATCGTGACCTCTATAGTATGTTCATATGTGATGCGATGGCGCGTCGACGAGTAACATAAACAACAACTGGATTAGTATTATTGTAGAAAATGACGTACGAAATATTTTTGAATATGAGACGACTAACGGGGCCGAACGGGCCGTGTACAAACTTTTATACCGAATCAACTTTTTTTTTATCTGTCCGAAAATTTAAAGTTGATACATTACGTATTATACAGCATTATACACCCATATATAGCATATTAACACCCTTAATAATATGCGATGACGATCAAGTTCCGACACGGCAAAAGTACGTTATCTGATGACATGATATACGAGTTCTTATGTAGGTACGAATAAAAATTATAACAAATATAAATTTCCTTTATTACACTGTGGTTAGTAACTTGGTGCGGTTAAAATTGATCACATTATGGCGTACCAATCGACCTATTGATGCGATGAAGATTTTGGTCACTAATTTGAATTTGTTGTATAGTCTACATTAAATCGACTTTTGATATTTTGATTTTGTTTCCAAACAGTCCAAACGTTTCACAAAATAAATAATTGTACAAATTGAAAACAAAAAACCAATAAATGTTAATTTTATGGTATGTATTAAGAAAAATTTGCATTTAAAAAATGTGGGAGAATCAATCGAAGGAGGCTTAAGACGAATCCTAGTCAGATTTTAAAATATTTATCGCGTCAACAGATCGACTGTACCTACCGTGTTAGAAGTAGAAAACGTTTAATAAACAGAAACAGGAAATAATGGCTTGCAATCCTTTTATTAGATAACAGTATTATATGACATAAATATATTTTGTTTTCATTATTATCTTAGGTTATCATGCTTAATAATAATTCTACTATGTTTAGCTAGGTTTATCGTCCATTGTTGATCACAAATTTAATATTTTCGTACACAATGATTGATTTATAAAATATAAGACTATTATAACCTATAATATTCACAATGCGATATATGAAGATCGTAATTAATAATCATCGTGGAATCATACACCATTCCACCATCGTCGCTCGTCTAAAAGTTACATAATTATTATTCTTTTATTTTATTCTATGTACTTAGTGTTTTATATTTTCTGCAGTGCGTCGAAATCGATTTGTCGAAACAAAATGGTACAATATATTCATTTAACATATATAGGTACGTAATACGTAATACTTAATTGATAAATATTTATTATGTACGTCTATTAGTGGTGGTCACGGCTGTAGATAGTATTGTTGCACATCGGCCTATACTACACTATGTTCAATGGTGGCATACGGAAGTTCTTATCTCAGATTCAAAAAAGTTAAGTATTAGTAACGCTCTTCGCGGATGTTAAATAGAACTACTTGAATTTTACCACATAAAACGTTTTTTAAATTTCCAAAATTTAATTGAAATCAAAGCATAGCATGACCTAAATGGCGCCAAAACGTAACTTTTTCGGTCTTTTTTCGCACATTTGATAAGAACTTTCGGTTGCCACTTTTTCGTAGCTCGATGTGCAACCATACGTGACTCGTCGTGTACTTACATTCCATGTACTTTTTAATTATTATTGAATATCATATAATCCGTTTATGTCATTATGACTGATTTCTAGGCATTTAACTTTTATAATATTATTGGGTACTATTATCAATATTAAGCTCTTTATTATGATTACTTTTTTTTTGGTTTTTAATTCAATCATACTCGTGTTAATACCATCTCGTGTTAGGAGTTGACACTATGTATTATATCATTTAGGAGATTACCTACTTTTCTAGGATGGTTTACCATTCTCCTTTCGGACGGCGGCAGAGATCTCTCGCACGCGCCTTTTCCGCTGCCTGCAATAATCGTCTTGGGGGCGGATGGTCAAATCGAATTAGGGTCGCTTCCAGCGCGCGCGTGATGTACGGTACATATATTTTGTATAAGCACTCCCCGTATCGTAACGGTATACCGCCGTCGTTTCAAACTTGAGGTGTATGATAATATTTCATATTATATATTATGCATCGTCATAGATATACCTGTATATATATTTATAGTTTAGTATGACGCAAAAAGATGTCATATTAAAACAAATCCAAAATTCGTATTTTTATGCCTTTCGCCCACAATACACTATATATACAGGTACATACACACCCCGTCCACGCGTCATCGTGTAGTCTTTGTCGCGTTAAACATACTTTACATTGGTATTATATTATATTATTGTCACCTCAGCACACTTGTTACACCGACCCCTCGCCCTTCACATCAATATGGTTGACGATTTCCCAAAACTTTTACTATCTTATCATAACATACTTGCGTACTATATGATATAATATATATTATTAGGTATTAATATTATTTTATTTATAGTCTTATTAATAAAATTATTACGTTAAACGCGCAGATTCAATTCGTTTCACAACAAGCAGTGAGTTACCGTCTAGTATAAATAAATTCATATGATGTTATAAGATACATTCGTGTCACATTCCATAATATGTAATCTTGAATATGTCTTTATGCGCAATAATATGCATTTTTTGACTAAACATGACCCACTGTAATTAATATTATTATATTATAAAGTTCGGACTCCTATTTCAACTCGTATAGAGTTATTTATTTTTCTGAAGTAACGTCCATAGAATCAAAGAATTTGCCTAAGCCCGAAACCACGTTTAGATTCTGATTCTTCTTATTAAATCGTATGACCTGCTCTGCAATCCTTGCCACTAACTATTTTCCTCGTAGGTACATATATAATTCGATAAATCAACACGTTATTATCGATACTTTTGTACCACAGCGTTGTAATTCGCTGGCAAGGCCAGTTTATGGGAAGTTTAACATCTTTTACGTCCTTATTGAATCAACGACTAGTCATAATTTCCAGAGTAAACATTTTCAGAAAAATTGAGATCCAATTAAAACAAATTCTATAATATTACCAAAAAAAAAATCATATTTATTATTTAGTGAAGGTATTTTGATTTAATCAGGCATGTTAGTTAGGTTAGATATTAGGTTAATTATCATAGGCATGTACTATAATTCATTGTATACCATCACGATCTCAGCTTAAATATGTAAGTAGGTGATCGTTATTTATTTAATATTTTGTTTATTATGTTAATCTACAATTACATGTATTTACTGAAAATGGTGATAGACTCTGTTATCATTTCATTTAAATTACATGATGTTGTAAAATAATTACATTTATGAAAATTCGGCCTCTTTCCCTTCACGGGCTCATATCTTGTATATACGTAAATAATAACAATAATATGCAGTGCCCTCGCCGAGTACAAAGACACTAAATATTATTATTGTTTGCTGTGTCCGATTACCGGAGGCGCGCGATCACACTCGGCTAACCGGTTGCAACAATATACGCGAGATATTTCTGCTGCCGCATATGTGTGTGTGTGTGTGTGTGGTGTACGATATTATAATATATTTATATCGTTATATGTTATAACGGGGGTCAGCGAATAATAATTTCTTTTTGGAGTCTGGTCGTTTAAAATAGTAATGAAACGAGGTCCGTGAACAAAAAAAATTATTTTATTATATTATGTTATAGTATTATTATATTAGATACTAAAATATTTTACACAAATGGACAGTATTGAGAAAAATTCACCGAGAAATTGAACAAATAAAATATTAAATTATTTTCTATTATTTACGATCTACAAAAATTTTAAAAATTAAATCAATGGATCAAAATAGCTTCATGGTTACAAGATGAGTTTCAGGGATGGGTGAATGATATTGAAGTATATAGTTATCTAAATTTGAAGCCAATCATTGCTTCGGAAAAATGCGATACTGAATGAAAGAAGTCGGGTGGATCAGTAAATGTTATTTATAAACATGAATGATAATATATTACAGTAGTAGAACCGAATTTCATGATTAACGTTTAATAAGTTTAACTTTTGATCGAAAATTTCAAGTACCTAACTATGTAAAAATGTCTTTAAAATATTTCGAAAATTATGAATGAGCTAATAATATATTTGTAATGTATATAAGTACCCGGTAAATATACCGCGTTGTTATGACAACTAAAATATAGCAATCAAATATCCAACAATTATAGTCTAATTACGTATATTATAATTTTTTCACATTTTTTCTCAATTATTCAGAAAAATATTAAGAAATTCAAAAAATGACCTCTTGAATACACCGAGGACTTGAAGAAATTCTTTATCGAAAAAACTATAGGTTTACATATTATACTGGAGCACTCTGGTTGAAATGATGTATAAATAAGGCACAAAAAATAAGAAAAAACACCAATCATGATGAGACCAGTACTTACATTCCTCGTTTCACTCAGAATCTAAAACTATTAAAGTAAGTTTTTAATATTATGTTATTATGACGGCCCAGTTATCTACCTCCGCGGTCCAGATTTGAAGTTTCCGACCATTGCGTTATAATATTTCAATCGACGCCAATGTGTGTTGCTCCGAGTTGAATTTTCGACCGGCCACGTGTATACTGCTTGTACGTGCGATAACCACTTCGTTCGTCCTAAATACCCGAAATATATGTGCGTACTTCACGTCTCGTATATTTTATTTGTTTATTTTATAGAAAATTTCGCTTGTACAATATTTCTACAAAATACAATCGATTTGGTACGGAAGTTAAACATAATATGATACAAGAAAACAATGATATATTAACGTCGTATTATTGTATATAAATACTATTAATGTATATAATTTGAAAACATAAAATAAAATAGTAATACAACGAAATAAAACAAATGGCCTAGATACGGGGTTTGGATGATACTGTTGATATCTAGTTGAGTATAACAGGGGTGGTCAACAGGTCGATCGGGACACCATTTAGCATTTCTTTTAATTTTTTAATTTTTTTCAGAAAACAAATAAAATACTTTGTATATTTGTGTATCTTTGTATATCCTACGAATATCAAAAATTTGATGTAGATTAAATAATCATAACAATAATAGTAATAATAAAAGTAGTAGTATATTAGTAGTTATAAGTTAAAAGTAAATAATACTTTTTTATATTTATATTTAAAATAAAAGTAATAAAAGAAGTGTAATATGCATGTACATACTTAAAATGTATATTTGTTTATTGACTACTTTATTATTTTTTTTTTTTTTTTTTTTGGTTGATCGCGACAACCCAGAAAAACTCAGAGGTCGATCACAAGTATATTTAAGTTTACCACCCCTGGAATATAATATATATTGTTTTTACACATTTGAAATCTATATTGGTATTATAAATGGCTTTGGCTATTGGCTTTGATTATTATAATAATAAATTATGTGTACATAATGCTTATCGAATGGAAAAAAAACACACCATTATAATACAACCCAATATGTATATGCATTCCTAGCTTCATAAAAGCGAAAAAATAAAAAAATAAATAAAAACTATGTGTATGAAAATAGTTTTTAAAGCGTTCTTTTAGGCCCATGGCGGTATAAGAAATAGTATATGTATAATATACATTACCAGACTCTGATGCAGTACTTATATGTATATTTAAGGGGATTGTATACTATTATCTTCTGTCTTTGTTTAGCACACGTGCAACATAGGAATTTAAACGTTTTTTTCCAGCGTATCGGTTGATCAATTAATACGATAAGAATTTTGAAAACTAATATGAATTCGTTGTGAAATCCTCTTTTGATGGACTTTCTTACTTTTTTTAATTTTTGTACCCAAAAATTAAATTTTTATATTTCCTGCAATTTGTTTCATTCTATTTTATGAAATTTTGGGAAAGGGACAAATTTAAATCTGTTTTCAAAAATCATATCGCATTAACTGAATGATCGGTACGTTGGATATACAAACCGGTTATATTTTTATGTTGCGCATGTGATAGACAGAGGCTTACAATTCCTTTAACAGAGGTGGACAGATTTTGTTTTTCGTATACGTAGTTATATACGTTTGCACACACATTTATATATATATATATATATATATATATATAGGTCAACCTGTGACTACCGGTCTGCAGCAGCGGTGCATCGTGCATGCGCTACGATGTAGGTGTAAAAATTGCCTATGTGTATACTATATGTACGTATGTAATATGTATTTATATGCATAATAGCCGTAAAACGCGAGCTTCTCTCGGACCGGAAGTACGTCGAAAATACTCCGTCTCCCTCGCTCATCGTATATACGCGCGTATCCTGTCCGTAGCAGAAAGAACGAACCATACCCATCCTATATATGTATTCGAATGTCCCCCGTCATTATATTATACTTACGGTGATGTGTGCATATATACTTGTATAATACAAGGTTGGTATAATATGCTATTGCGGTATATACGGTCGTGATGTCGTGCGCTCCGGGGAATTTCAATAAATTTCGCGACGTCGATTATTGCGATAATAACAAATCTGACCTACATGGTGGCAAAACGGATTATATTATTACATTATGGCCTGTCGCGAAGGTGGTTTTATTATCATCATTTTTTTACGTTTCATTCCATTTTATTTTATTTTTTACGGTACAACGTGAAAACGTTTTCACGCGTACATACTAATATTATACAGACTGTATTATATACATAACCCATGGTACATAGAAAATCGTGCACATATTATTATTATTATTATTATTATTATTATTATTATTATTATTATATTTATACATACGATTCATATATATATATATTATACTTATATATTACTTATTAATTTTATTAAGTAGTCTTGACTGTATTTTCTACATACACCCTGTATAATTCTGTTGAAATTCCAATCGCAATCGAATTAATTTCTTACACACGCTCGCACGCGTATAAATATTACGTCTATTTTAATTGAATCGTAATGCATTTGTCGACAACGACGTGTGTACGCGTTTAATTTTCATTGCGTAGGTGCACGCGCGTGCACTCATCGTCATCGTCCTAACCGTCATGACGGTTGTGGTAGTCGTCTCGGATAATGTTTAAAACGTGGGCTTTATATATTTGAATACGGTCAATTATAGTGATAATAATAATAATAATAATACAATAATTATTTCTCGACCGAAAAAAGAACAACGAGTTCATCGATTTACATGTAATGAGATCACCGGAGGTTAGTTCGATTTAATGATATTTTATTATGTATACATGTATTGTATATAATATATTTTATATATCGATGATTCCTTCACGATGAACATTTACGAACATCGATTCACAACTTATATATTATATTATATTCCCCCCACCCAAATCAACCGTCTTCGTAAAGATAATGATTTTATGGTTTTACGCTTGTATAAAATTGCATATTTTGAGATTTCAAATATATATAAATGCACAATAATGCGGTACGTTTTCAAACAGCGATTAATTTTATTGACAAAATGTTTTTACCGGGGAAAAAAATTGTGCCAAATTTCAATCATCTGTATTCAGATCTGTATTTCAGATCAGGCTTATTAATAAAAACCCTTCATCTCGTACACTGCAGTATGTGCGCATATATTTCGAATAACCTTAGCTACTATTTAGTATTATCACGATGATGTTTATTTATTCAAATGATTGAACGAATCAAAATCTCCAACTATGTATACATTTGTCATTATTCATTAATATTCATACATAAGTTCTGATACGAAAAGTAATTATATAAGTGTGTCAAGAGAGAAAAACATAATGTTAGTATAATAAAAATATAACAGTCATCTACTTATAAGTTCGAACATTTAATATATAAGTATAAGGTGATTGAAATCTCTGGCTCAAATATGAGAGAAGTATTTTATTTGTGATTTGCATTAACCGATATTAGGGTGTATTTTTAAGATTTTTCGGTACCTAATATGTATAAAAGAGATGGTGATGAACGGGCAGGTGGCGAGAGGACTTTGAAGTTGAGGAAAATGAGTCTTATCAGAAAGGAAGTTGAGAAATACCAGGTGAATTATTGTATTGTAATATTCTTCGTTGTATGTGAATTGATGTGTTTTGATAAACTTATGTTCGAACGCTGACGCCCGTCGCTGATATCGAAATTGTATCATCAACTGCATTCGATAAAATTCATTTTTTTCACCATGAAATATATTTATATATAGTTGCGTATAGGTTTACTGCGCAGATACCAAACAAAAATGCAGTTCGACTTCAATAAATATATACGATTACGTGAGCATTGTTCTAGCTATATATAGTTTCGTCTTCGTATCGGATTTGCCGCCGCCGCGCCGCCTCTGTAGACACGCGTGTGTTATATCATTGCGCGTACACAGATATATAAATACATACGAATGCACCTGTATGTGGATAGACATGAAAAAAATTTACCGCACACAGTTCGTCCATCGTGTGGTATAAACCATTATTGTACAGGTATACACTATATGCGCGAATGTTGCACGTGCGGAAGCCGCTATATTATAGCGCTGAAAATACCGCGGGAGTCGTGTGAGAACGACGGCGGCAATGTCGCGCGCTCGTACACGATACCGATCTCATTAGTTTTTCTTTATTTCGTCGATCGATCGTTAATTAAAAAATTTCCCGCAACCGCATGCGAAATGCGTGTAAAAAAACTGTACACCTGAGCGCGCGATAGATATCTATCCGTGTTTTTTATTTATTTTTTGTCGTCTTACACATACACACACACACACACACACACACACACACACACACACACACACACACACACACACACATACACACACACACACACATACACACACACACATATATATATATAATACATTCGTATACCATGGTCGCAATGTTGCCGTAAAGTCGAAACTTTTTTATCGGACACGCCCTGCAAAACTTTATACATGATGTGTACGCGTATACACCTATATTCTATTGTATATAGTAGTGCGATGTGCTTTTATAAAATCGCATCATAAACATTTACGATATATTAAACGGCAAACCTGTTTTTTGTAAATCGCGTGCGAAACAATGGCATACAAGTACACGTAAAAAGAGTTATACACCGCGGTATTATACAGAATCTGTATTACAGATACTATTTTAATTTACTATTAGGTGCGCACGCTGTACATCGATGAGGTCCTGTACGTATATATATGTACATATATGAGTACGCGTGGGGATCGCAAATCTAATAAAACGATTTTACGTCACTTGCATTGTACCTACTCGTAAAATATATTGAAACTGTGCACGACGAAAAACGTTTTGACTGTGTTGGGAATTTTTTGCGCGCAGCTTGGCACATAGCGTATTCCTAAGAGTGTAATAATTTCTATTACTATATTGTAATGATATGATCATTTCACTATTGTACTATGTATGACTGCATGATGGGTCCATATACTTTTGGCAACGTTTGAGACGTACGGAATCTATGTACTCATATATAACGTCCATCCCGAAACATTGCAGATATCTCTTAACAGTGTTATTTTGTTGAGTCAAATAATATTGGAGCCTATGTGGTATATACTTTAAATTAACAAAATAATAAAAATACAATAAATCATTTTCAATTATTATATTCGTCGTTTATTCTTATTAGTTTTTAGAAGAACATGCACAATTGGTAAAGGCGTTTTTATACTGCCTTATGTATTCCATGGGTCATACGCGTATACCGTTTACTTTTTAAATGTACTATTTTAGATTTTGAGTGGATTTTTTCCGAAAATACTTTTTGGTATTATTAAAAAGCTCAATCAGTTTCTCCCACGTAATAGCACTAACATACGTGTTTTGCGATCGGAAATTGAATTGTGTGTTTGATAAGGGCCAATTTTTTTTTCAAATTCCCTCCGGTACAATTATTTTCTAAAAGATGTTGCTAGTAAAAGAAAAAGTAAATAAAATAATGAAACCGTTGAGTACAGTCGCTTATTTCTATAATCAAATGTTTTTGGCTGAATCTAGTTCGGAATCTTGTTCTTTTTTTTATTATTTTAATCCAACAAATATTACAATTTACAACATAGCAATACTAGCAATTATATTTTCTATGAAAAGGCAATTATTAAAATTATTCATGATATAGATGATAGGTTTGTTATTTAAATTATAGATATACAATACAATATTATATTATTACGGTTATTTTAATACCGAAACCTGCGTTGAGGATGAAATTGATGATGAAAGAGATATGGCGAGAGAGAACGAGAATTGAGAAGAATGATTTTGTCAGGGGTATTGGAATTATTTGGACTCTAAAACTGATGTATTATATTATTTAAACGCGCGAGTGCAAACTACATCATAAGTGAATTTGAATCAATAATAACGGACCCATATAGTACACTCTCTAATATATTAATATACGGTATTGTAATTATAGGTATGAAAATAATTATGTTTTGTTTCATAACTGCTTCATCAGTTTAAAATAATTCCCTAATAGCTTGTTAAAAAATATATTCATCGTTTTGTTGATGCTTTTTTCTTCTACATTTAATTGGAAGCTTATACTTTAATTTTGCATTATAATATAACTTGCACGATGCACGTGATCATATTCACCGCAGTCTTAACAAGTACCTATGATTTTTTGTGCATTAAAATTCCCGTCTGTGTCAGAAATACATTCATCGTACAATTCCGTTTCCGAAAATAGACGCAAGACGCAGACGGATATCACGAAAAATATAATATACTTTCAGTCGGAAATATGCTTACTGCTCGTAATCGCGTTAGATATTAGAGCATGTGAACTGTTGCAGTAGTATTATACACGTATTATTATTATAACTGAACGTCGTCGTAACTTGGTTATTACGGGCAATAAAAAATCTGTTTGCATTTACGACCTTACACATGTGTATTATATTAAATATTGTCTTATCGAAAATTGGAAATGTTCATGGGAAGTAATTTACGGTAAGCGTTTTTACACACAAAGTATACACGCACGCGACGACGCGCGTATATGATGACGATATTTTACTCTCACGCGCGTAGATATCTATTATGTATATAATATATATATATATTATGCGGTTTTTTTGCGTGCCCACTAAAACATAATTATAATATTTTATTAACAGTTCTAGCACCGCGTATTTTTCTCACACCCTCAGCGTGTTGCGGATGTCTTCGCGTAAAGGCACGGTGATTGACCCCTTTGAATGTAGACCGCTTAAAAGGCAATTCGGTGCGTTATGCACACGTATTCATGATGAGTGGGTACCCATTACAAATGGTGGGAGGGTTTGAAAATAAATCGGTAGTGATGACGTACGCGATCTACCCAAATAGGCGATCTACCGGTTATTCCGAATTTCCGAATTATCTTGATAATTTACGACTATTTATTTGTACGTTTATATGATTTCCCTTATATAGTTCAATTAATACGATAAGATAAAATATACGATAGCCTGACGTCCAGACACATCGCCGTCTACTACGCCGAAACTACTACCCGTTTTCTATCCGTTAGACAATGGTAAATAATATTTCATTATGAGTTCAAGAATCGGTCATTTTTATCGTAATATTATTTGTGACGAACAAACATGTGTGGATTATTTAAAAAGCAAACAGTTGTTACCTTAAAACAACATTTTTAGTTTTAAGGTATTTTATAAAAACCTATCGTAATAATATTTATATAAATTAAATTGGTTATGACATTATTATATTTTAAGTAAGATATAAAGAAAATGCGGAAATTAAATACTATTTTCAGTGGATTTGGGTAGATCGCGCATTACTTGAAAACAAGTTTGGTAGATTGCGTACATCACTACCAATAAATCGTATAATCTTACAACTCATTTCGTGTCCTGTAACTCTGTAGTATTAGTATAATAAATATTTGGACATGAAATGATTTATTAATAATGTATTATAGTAATGACTCATGTTAATATAATTATGGTGTTCATTAAAATTCCGGTCATTTATTGTACTAAAACGCACATGTGTGTGTATTAGTTCGCGATGCTTTACAAGTGCATTATTGGGGGTGTTTGTATTTCGTGGAAAAACACGTCGTCTGATAATATACACTTCATTGGTATACTGGACTGAGAAGCTTGGAATTATAATGATGTGCAGACATAATATAATAATATGATGGTGAACTCGTCGCGACGAGTTGCAGCCTTCATGACAAGTGCGATGATCGGATGGTCGCGTATTAAACGACAAAAAAATACCTTTGAACGAAACGTTCCATATAATAATAATAATCACAATAAAATAATAATAATAATAATAATAATAGTATGAATTCATTGTTGAATAAAATAAAAAAATAAAATATGATAATAAATCGATTGGTCGTATACTCGTATGATTTATATATTGTATTTCGTCCATTGTACTGTCCATCTTGGAGACATCATAGCCGCATGCGCGCACACACCTTTTCGTACATATTATATTATTATATTATTATAATGTGCGCGCTTCATGATTCGGACGACGTGGCGCACACTTGCCGTCGTTGTAAATAAAATATATTATTATCATTATCGCGTCCATTGCGCAATATTTCCATTATTTTTACGTGCTCCTTTTTTTTATTTATTTTTTTCAATCAATTTTTTTTTCTCTATACGTCTCGTTTAAGATATTATTTTGTACCGGCGTGCATGCGGTGTGTGTGTGTGTGTGTGTGTGTGTGTGTGTGTGTGTGTGTGTGTGTGTGTGTAATTGACGACATGCGGGGAGACGCGCACAATATTATATTAAACAGACGTGAACGGTGAAGAAACTAGACTGCATTATACTCATATATTGTTTGTATTATTATTATTATTATTATTATACATCGTGTCGTATAATATGTCACGCGCGCGTTCCAACACGCGTCTCCTGCGCGGACGATGACGATAAAATGATACGACCACTGCAACGCTATAATGTACATATATATATATATATATATAAATATTATATACCTGCATATTTATAAGTATATAAATGATGTACACTACATAATATACGTTGGTGTTAAACTGCTGCGACGAACCGATTCAATTTTTTCGTCGTCCGTTTCTATCTATACCTACTATACCTATGCATATTACATATCTATAATATACACTATTCGAGTATATTATATGTATATGCATATAGGCAAGTATATTTCAATGTATATAATATTACAACGAAGTTTATTTTTTATTTTTTCACTTTTTTCCCCTACACGTTCCGATAAATGTGCGTACGCGCGTACCCCTAATAGTGTATTTAGTATTATTACCTGTAGTTTTTCCGATGCTCCGTAGCCGCTGCATCCCATCAATTCGGTGCACATAGGAAATTAAGTAGTTGAAATTGCATTAATGCTGCACCATGGCATTCAAGTGACTGCGTGATAAAATGTATAATTACGCGTGTACATGTGTGTGTATGGGAATCTGACAGATGCTGAATGCTGTGAACGGAAACTTGCAAATTATGCCGTATGGCCTATACCCGATAATCTGGTAGAATTCTAAAAATTTCGAAAGCCAAGGCTCATGTACACAATATATGTAGTATTTGTATAGAGTACTTGAAATAACAGCAGGAAGATGTTTTGATGAAGATGATGCTAACGTGAAAAATATGCGAGTCCAGTGCACACGCATGTAATGTAATATAGTTCAACCGAAGCGAAATCGAACGTGCAGATGTAATGCAATGAAATTATTTGGATCTTAGGTCATAGGTATATTATATTCACCGTATATACGTGGAATATTAAATCATATATTTTTACCATTTTACCTACTTGGATAGAAATATACGCGAAATAGAATCGTAAAGCATATTAGCGATTGTAACCCCGATGTCACCACGTGCATGCACGTATTTATGTCGTTTCAGAGTACCGCGGCAGTCACTACATTATGTGCACTATATTATATGTTTGACGCACACGAAATGGAGACTGTGTGGCCAAATACTATACGCTTCGCGTACCGACCGCGTGTGATACAGACTTCAGAGCTATCCATCGAAAGACTTGAAAAAGACGTATAATATATATGCAAAGCTTGCTGTATACGGATGTTGTAACGGGACAATACGCAAAGGAGTTATCGTATAGCTATTAAATCTTCGATAGAAATGTTATATTTGTTCCCATCACAATTATATAATTATTTCCAGGTACGGATGATGATATGAAATCTGTCTAGAACGAAATAATTAAGGTACACCCAAATATAGAAGACTCGTTTTAAGATTATTTCCGTTTTCGCTCCACGCCTTTGTCTTTTATATAATAATAATATATGGTCGCCAGTATTGTCGGGTGAACAATTTAATAACGTAAAGGAGTATAACGCACCGCCGCCCGTCGAATCGTCCGTTGTATAATACGACTTGGACGAGCAGCCAGAAAAAGTTCGCAAACGATTAACCGATCCCTCGACTGACGACGGCAGTAAATAAAATAAAACAATACTTTATGTATACGAGACGCGATGTGCATGATTGATAAAGTACCTGAAAATATATTCGTTTGGCACTTTTACAGTGTTTTACTCGCACAGTTTTAGATATTTCATACTATCTGCGCGTGTACGTTTTATATGTTATAACTGTCTAACCGTCGGTATACACATAATGTCATTGCAGCGGGCGCCTTAAATCGGCCGGTTTGAAAATTCATCCACTAGGTTATGATCAAGACGATGAGTTCATTTCTCGCGAGTATAACTTATATAAATATATATATATATTTCTATTGCACCACCCATCACTGACCGCCGTCATTAACGAAGCACGTTTTTCCTACTATTAAAACATGTAAAATAAAAAAAAAATAAAATCTGACGTAGTACAACGGACCCACTAAATCCTGACCAATTATTTTGCATTTAACAAGTATATATAATATACTTTGCAGTATATGTGTATCATATTATATGTTTACATCTTATAACCACGGGTATCCACAAGTTTCTTACACTGGTTTGTACATTGTACGCACACGCCGCGTTTATAACTTGATCTATATTTTTGGTAGTGTGTGTACATGTTTATATATATATGTGTGTGTGTGTGTATGTGTATGTATTATGTATGTGTGTTGCGAGTTTGAATTTATTATTGCACCAAGTCATTGGCACTGAAACTTGTATATTTATGTACATATATGTTATATAAATAATATGAACTGTTGTATTACCTATTATATTAGGTTGTTTTTTTTTTCATCAAACGTAATGCGTATAAACATAGTACGCTATATAACTAAACTGAAATCGTGTGTGCATAACCTCGGGGTCGAAGTTTAACCGTACGCGTATATAATATGTAAGAATTATGTTTTTGTGCGCGCGTATAATATAATGTTAAATTTTTTAATAAATCATTTAAAACGCTCCAAGACTCGAATGCGCGGTCGAACGCGTTCCGCGAGGAATTAGCGAAAAATCTAAATATTATGTGTGACGATCGGATATAAATCAGATCTGAAAATAATATGAAGATAATGTGCAGGTGTGTGTTTGAGTGAATACATTGATAAACATATTTTAATATTTAATATATTCAAATACCTCTCTGCACTCACTCATACTTCGCTAAACATTGCAAGAACAGCAAAACATTTATAAACTTGAAATTTCAAATAATAATACTACAACTCTATATGTGCCATAAGAAGGGATTTTAAAAATATTTTCATTCAAGCCGATTCGTTTTGTGTTCCAGCACTTTTCACCGCCAACTCGTATTATTTCGCCGTAACAACTTAAACTCCGAGTTTGGACTTATTATTCTTTTCTGTAGCTGCGCGCTGTCGTCCCACATGCGACCAAATTATCGTGTTGATCACTACAGCATTATATGTCCGCATGGACTCGTCTGTTCAAAGTACGCAGCAACGATAACGTGCAATCTTTCTTGCAGACCGTTCGACTTAGATTTGACAAAAATAAAATATATACCACTATATATGAAATGTCGCCGAATACATAACAGTTTATACAGTTTTATTTTTTTCTTAGAATGGTTTTTGACGATATCGTATTCTTTTGTGTGTATGTTTCCTCACCACCGTTGATTTTTGGAATCATTTTTACCCCGATGGTTCCACATTCTATAGGTTCTATAATAAGCCGAGTAATTCAGCTGCTAGTTAACCTTTATAGAATCGCATTTGTATATGTATGTGTCCAGTGGTTTTCGAACCGAGGTCCACGAACCGTTCTATATTTGTGCTGTAATCGTTCAAATAAAATGAAAATAAAAAGGCCCAAAAAATAATTGTGGGTCCTAAAAATGTATTCGTAGCTGAGACACAATAAGTATTTTGCGCTGGAAAAAGTTTGAAAACCACTGCAGTGTATATGTACGCCAAGATACATTTATAATAATTTATACATACATAGACACCATGTTTAATATGTGCAGCACGCCAGTGCCTAGATTTTTATTTTATTTTTTTCGTAGACGCGATCTCGCGTAATGGCGACAGTAATAATATATATTCGCCACTGAAATTTATTTCATTTTTTCTCTTTTCGAACGTTGCAGTTTTATCGCGCTGTGGTGAGTGTATATATATGTATGAGAGACGCGGGTGAATATATATATATGTACTCCTGGTGTGGGAGTGTATGAATTAAAATAATAATAATAATATGTGTACCTATAATAATGATACATGTATAATAAATACGCGCCCGTGTCGTACGATTAAAATAGTATTCCGTTAGTATAATATACATAATCGATCAATCGACTGATCGAATTTCATGTGTATTACATACGCGCATGTATATATAATATAATATTTATCGTATTATTCAGATATTATATTGGTATTTACTACACTTGTATTATAATGTATATAGGTAATATAAGTGCTCGACATAATAAAATTTAAGTGGGTGCTGCGCTGCATTATCTACATACGGCTGCGCCTGGGTGCAAACTTCGAGTTTACTCGTATTGCTGTAGTACCAATCCTTTTATAATTTTTTCTCTCCATTTGGCCGGTATGCTATAAATATATATATAGGACCATATCCCGTCTCACGGTCAATTCATTTTCCAATCATTGTACATTAAAGTACTCCCATATTATTTCTGATGTCTTCCCGT
The DNA here is from genome assembly GCA_025469195.1 of Chaitophorus viminalis. Taxonomy (NCBI): domain Eukaryota; kingdom Metazoa; phylum Arthropoda; class Insecta; order Hemiptera; family Aphididae; genus Chaitophorus; species Chaitophorus viminalis. The sequence goes on along the minus strand of JAIPRK010000562.1, from coordinate 127,611 downwards.
ATTTTCGTCCTGCCTGTTGTTTCGCTTTTCCATCATTGTTATTAAGTCTCGATAGCGAGTTTCGTCTTCTCATCATCATACGTATTGTCTGCAGACAGCAGGATATGACGTCCATCGCAGTCTCCTTTTATCCGATAATCTTTAAAATAATATTTTCGTCATTCCTATCTTTCTGATTTTCCTTCTGCTCTCCTTATGCACTTAAATATGAGTATCATAACATACGTGTGATATTGCTAGTAATATATAAATAATTTAAATCGAGTCGTCGCGTCGGTACATATCGTTCATATAATGGATTCGCCGAATTGCGCGTGCGCATCACGCACCCGTTCACAAACATGAAAAGTGTTGATCAGCCGTAGATAGTCGAATACGGCGGTGATGATGACTAGTCGAAAAGTCGCATAATATATTTTGAATATTATAATAAATGCACACACGGAATACTTACTATTATATATATATATGTGTGTGTACACGTAACAATATGATAATGGAAATAATGATATTTCCATGTGCCGCAGAGGCCTGATCGTTCGCGGTCAGTTCAAAAGTCTTTTATGCGTATATGTACATTGCGTAGACCTATAATATAATATATTATGATTATCGGGATCTCGTCGTTCGATTTATCATAATATCGTGTTGTTGGTCTGCGCATACGTGCACAGCCAATTATTTTGATGTGCCTCTGCCGAGCCGATGATTAAGCAATATCTTATTGAATCGCGAGAGCCACCTATACGATCAGTTATAATATAATAATAATAATAACAATAACAACGGACTCTGTGCGCGGCTGATTCGAACCGAGGGCTAAGTGAATGGTGGACGCGTGAATAATGTTTAGTGCGTATACATATTAGGACGCACGCGAATCTCGCAGATCTCTTTTACATTATTTTACAATATTTTATAGGTTTTTATGTGTTCGTTTCCTATGCCCTACGGCGGTTACCGTGATCACGCAGTCACGTGAAGAAGAACTGCAGCGGGACAGAGTATTGTTATTGGCGCGCGTTATCCGTTGCTTTAGATCCCGAGATTCCGGTTCTTACCGGTCAACAGCGCATTGGTATATACCGTATTTGCAGTTCGTAAAAATTACAGTATACACGGTCCTTTGCATGTCAGGTATGGGTTTTACGGGCAACCATATATTGTGTGTGTATGTGAACGTAAACGATTGTGTCGTCCCTCGCACGTTTTCCCGCAGTTAAATTGCGCGGTAAATGGTAAACGAGAGGAAAACTAAAAACGATTTCCGATAAACGCCAAAATAAAATAAATAATAACACGTTGCGCACGCACCGCACGCTCGCGCCTTGTAAACTATGCGAATGCCTGTGTACATGTACATACTGCGGCTACAAATATAATAATTATTGCATATACGCGCGTCTTGGAAACTCGGTCAGAGGTCCTACGCACAAACGGACGCAGCACACCCGCGCGCGCCCGATTCGTCCGTTATTCAGCAGAAATAAAAATGCATTGCACTCGGTCATAAATTATATATTATGCCGTCGTAATTTTCCCAAAGTATAATACATACTCATTGCTGTGTTATGTGGTTGACGCGGATTATAATATAAAATAGGATTCCGCTTTCCCAGAAACTTGACTAGTTTTTTTTCTCGTTTCTATAATTAATGACATTCCTAATATAAAACAGCACTCACTAATACGCACACATATATATATACGTATACCTATATTATATTACATATATCTTCATCGTGTATAACAAAAATGTTATTACGGATTTTTCAGTTATTCGTGTTTCTTTGTAAACCATTGATTTTATAATGGACTACCAAGTCTATATAAATCAATATGTTATTACTCTACAAAAACTTGTGTGAGAAAAAACAATTTTTCCCCGTACAACCTAAAACGTCGTTGTCGTCTTGTATACAAATTATATGTATACTATGTATACGCGCATACATTAATGTTATAATAATTATATAAAAAAAAAAAAACCATCATGTCACATAATGCGTGTCTTGCTGCGTACCTTCTGTGTATCGTTTGCGGCCGACGACGATATCGAGTTTTTCGGATAATTGGTTTACATACAGCAATATATATTATCGTGACTTTTGATCACGAAATGAGATCTTGACGCCGCCATCGCTGCCCACGACGTCGATCGCCGCGACACGGCTGCTGCGGCGTCGGCGTTGGCGGTCAATCGGCTTTGATCGTCGCGCGAACCGTTTATATGTGACCAGCTGCGTATTATTATTATTCCATGTTTTTATATACACGTGCGCGTGCGCTCGCGCGCGTGTGTGTGTGTGTTATAAATGCCAATACTGCTGTTTCAATACACGTCACGTAACGTTGTGAAAAGAAAAGAGAAAAAAAAAATTAAAGAAGAAAATGTAAAAAATAAAAAAATCACACACTCTGCTCACCGGCAGACAGATTCTCCTCCTTGACGGTCTATTGTAATGCGCTCATGTGCCGTGTATTTTAATCAATACACAATATGTACTATTTGTCGTGCGGTCTGCGCCGAAATTTATGAATTACGATTTTTTTATTATTATTATTATTATTATTATTATTTCGTATTTTTACGTTCTTCCGACGACGATATAATATGCTACGTACAACGTTTCGGCGTGACAAATATAAATACAATCGTGGTCGGTTCTGAGTTCTGACGACTGCGTTGTTTTCTTATTTCTTTTCACGGCTCAATGATTTTATACAGAATGTAAATTATGTATATTATGTGTATACACCAATGGTTAAAGTTGAATGGTACTTGGGTTCAACTGGTTCAAGAACGAATAAATATTAACTCTAATTAAAAGCATAAAAGCTTATGGTTTTGTATTTTTGTACAATCTGATTGTATCCAGGGTACGTATTAGAAAACCATTTTTGATACTTCGCCCCGAAGTGGGATATAGAAATACTACCCTAAAACTTAAAGCTTACATCATAGTATATTGATAGTGTTGTGGTTTTATGGGGTAGTTATATTTATTGTATTTTTTATAAATAGATAATACCTTGTTTCGTGAGGTTACATTATTATACATAAAGTTTTTTACAAAAAAATATAATTTTGTTTTATATCTTCTTATATTTAATGCTGTTTGGTAAATAACTGCAGATACTTTCGAGAAGCAGTGCATACATCAATCAATAACTGAAACGTATTATGTAATAATTGTAGTATTAAGCAAAAAATTATAACAATTAAACTAGGCCACATGAAAATGTTGTATTGACACTTTTAGATGTTCATCATTGATATACAAACCGTGATGTATAAACAAATTCGAAAAGTGTTAATATAATAACTAGAAATCATAAAATAAATAACAATATCACATAAGAGAACAAAATTGTAAACAATTATATAAACTTTTAATTAGGTTAAGTTTTGTTGTGTAAAAAGGAAAAGAGGAGTGAATAAACGAGACTCCTATGGTGATCGTGTAACTTGATCATTATTGGGAGCTTATGTTCCTTTAAATGTTAATTTAATTTTTTTTGTGTGTATATGTCATCCATACATCGATTCAATCGGCGTACACAACAAAATATATACATTATAGATTATAAGTAAAGAGCGGATTTTTAGGTTCTTAAAAGCTTAAAATATAATGCTAATATGTTCTAAAAAAAACCTAAAATATTCTCTAAATATTCCTGAAATTTATAAATATGCAAATAATATTTATTTTTTTTTTGAAAATAGTTCAATAAAAACAATAAATAACTTATGCACAGTTCATAGGTATATGAATATAATAAAATATATATAAAAAAACAAAATAAATTAATAAAAACAATATATATATATATATATATAAATTGCAGGTCTTTTGCTAACAGCTATGTTATTTAACAATAAAAACATAAATCAGTTCATAGTTACCTTATACCTATATGTAAATAATGAGATATATATATAAAAAACAAAATATTCATTTAGAGTAACAAAATGATCAACAATACCAATTTGATTACAAACAATTAGATAATTGAATGATTTTTAATTTTTATCATTCTTATATGAAATATTTTTTTTTTCTTAGAAAAAATTGTTGTTGGAAAAAATCAAAAATCGAAAAATTAACATATATATATATATATGTGTATGATTTTTTATGAAATGTCTGAAAATATTCTAAAATATGAAAAAATAGGCTAAATATTCTCTAATGTCCAAAATATGCTTTAGGTAATATGCAAAATAAATTTTTTCCTGCGAACTCTGTAATGGATAAATCGTCCACATTTTTCACTCTCGTAAAGCTGCATAATGCCAATAAAAATATGTAAAAACCTAAAGATCCGCTCTCTAATTATAAGTAATCGTAGGGATAGGTACATGGAACACTCAAATTTTGGTATAAGTGGGTGCATAGTTCCTGTGCATTATTTTGCTTATAGATTAAATTTTGCGTATACTCCGAGGTTCGCGTGTTACACTTTTGTCTTATAAGACGTGATATATCTAGCTAACCAAACGTGCACTCAAAGTAGAGTATGATAATATAAACATTACAATAATGATAGTAATAATACGTATACGAAACTACATAGCGCATTCTGTTCCCTCGCATCGTAATTGGTTTACTGCAATGTCGTCGAAATGCGTATAAACTAAGGAGTTTAATATTATTATTTGACGTCGTTCTTAGAACGCACATACATACTGACCCAAAAATACAATACTATTGTATTAATTATAATATTTTATTAACAATAATAGTATAGTATATGAATTGTACGCGGTTGTATTCGTTGGCCATCCGAATTAACAATACGCTGTTTTTTATTAATATTTTTTTTTATTAAAAACACCGTTTTACAGGTATAAATAACTACTATGTACTATATTTACTACCAGTTATATATATTATAAAATTGTACTACGGTGTTTCGTATTATAATAATACCAAACAATAACTATAATATGTATACACTTGCACTTCGGTGCGGTGTATTTTGTTTGTTCGTCGATTGGTGGGAGGGGAAGAAATCGCACAGTTTATAGTTTATCATGTATGTACACTACACGTATTTGCAATAGCCGTTTTGTTAACGCGCTGTGTTCGTCGTCATCGGCGTCGGCGGCGCATATAATTTATTAGTATTTATACGGTATAAATATTTAAATATGACACGTTGTGTTTTATTGTAACGCGTATATTACATATCGCGTACAAGACCCAATCGGAGTCGCGTCGACAAATCACTGTATTTTATAGACCGCTTATTATATAGTGCCTATTACTTGTGTATCGGAATAAATTTTATACATGGGTGGGTACCTACCGCATTATATCGTCTTATGCCCTCATGATATATATTGTAATATATTACCGAAGCTGATAAAACGGCTGAAGCACCACCACACCGAGGGGTGGTGCCCGGGTGAAAATGCATTTTTTTAGTGCAATTTTGGTGTACGAGAATTGCTAATTGATTTACATAACTAAAAGCCAGCTTCTCGGAAAAGTTAATAGTTGCATTTTGAGATTTAAAATCTTAATACATTTCACGGTGAGAGTTTTTTTGATCCGGAATCATCTCTATATAGTGTTGTAATAATAATTGATTAAAAATATTGATATAATAACTCGTGTTCCTCCATTTTCCGTGTATTTGATTGTACTATTATTACTTATTAGCCTACTTTTGATCGAGTGTTATTGAATGCGTTGACATCTAAGCAAGATTTATATTTAAATGTGATTCGGTGTGTTATTTCTTTCCTCGGCCGTACAACACGGATTCTTCCCACCTACACGAGTGTAAAATCGCGATAGAAAGATAAGACGCAGTGTGGTCCAGTGATTACTCATCGACTTCCCGGCGCGTCCCGGGCTACTGGTTCAAAATCGTACTGTTGCTTGATTTTTCACTCGCAATTTGACATCTATGACATCCCCATGAACGTTCACAGTATTGTGACGTATGAAATGTTAATCGTCGAATAGGAACCGTCGTCGGAGAAAAAACGGTGCATAAAATATGTAATACGTAATATATATATGTAATCGTATTCAGTTTATAATGTTTGCAATGAACCATCAACAATAATACGAAAACCACGTATTGGTGTCCGCGAGGAGAATAAACCGAGATTAGCGGCCGTGGAAAATTTTCAAACCTAGGAGGCGTGATCGTATACATAATATTATGTAAACGTAAGTCATCATTATGTCTTATATAATGTATAATGTATGATCATCGCTTTGCCAACTAATTCTATACATAGACACATCCTAAACGGGTCGGTCTTAGAGTACATGCACTGTATAGTCTAGTGATATCCGCACTTATATACAACACTTACCCGTATTTGTAACGGATGTCCCTATATAATACGACTTTAATTTAAACAGAATTATCATTATATATATATAAAAGTGTTATACATATATATGTAAATTATGTAATCTTTATACCCGCGCGCCACTTTGAAATAATTAATCTTAATGGGACGTACCCCGCGTGTACGCGTATTATAACTATAATACATAAGTACATGATCCGCAACGATTAGATCGGACGGCAGCCAGCTAGTATATCATGTATGGTGGTCGTTTTTAAGCGAAAAGTTCTTCACGCCTGAAGTTATATATATGTATGTATATTATATGTAAAATGTAAACGTATACAATGTTCATGTGCTACATTTATAGATTTTTCCCGTCATTCCTGCTCAAAAAAATTATGTTTATAATGCACGTAGAATGATCAGGAAGCGGAAATTTTCCGCTATATATATATATTAGATCGTTGTTAAGTGTACCGACTCGCGACTATCAATTTATTCTACCTGTCCATTTTTGCGATGCGTTTTTGGATGAAAAAGACCACTCCGGCCCTTCGCTTTTACGATAATCTAAGTACAAACAAATATATACATTATAGTGTACCATATTTTTTAAATAATTAGTAATAATGAATTTACGGGTGCGATAAAACAAGTGTTCATATCTCTTGCAGTGAAGTGAAGAAAAAGACGCGTGTATATATACATATTTATTATACTCTTTTGCCGACCTCGCATAATAAAATATTGTGCTCTTCTTGTGACGTGTTCATTCTATAGGTACTGTAAAATATACATAATATGTATACACGTGAGACGTGACCATCAGCGAAAAAACTATAATGATGATAACTGCTTATAGTCTACAACAAAAAAGTTCGGTGTGTGCAGTGTTTACGATATATTGTATATAGTACTATGATAAAACTATTATGTATATCATGTACATCAGCTATTATACGTATACTGTACGGATTGAACTCGCACCCTTTTAATTTAATTTTTGATTTTCGTAAATTAGTATAAAAAGTAAACAAATATTTATCCGGCCCCCGCTGTGCAAAATAGTATAATAAATTGTACGTTCAAAAATAGAAAAATCTTAAGTTAAAACTATTAAATTTTAAATTTCAATATAAATGTATTATATGTGGCCGACAACGTGAAAACAACATCCGTAGACGTAAACAAAATCATAAAATAAGAAACAGGGAAGTATAAGTTATCCGTGCTCCGCATCGGGATATCAAAATAGCATCGAATCACAATACTAATCTGCAACATGCTACTGTAACATGTACGTTTTCACAATAATATATAAATATTGATTACACACACATATATATATAAATTACTTGTCAAATTGATAATATCATAATAAAATAAGTTTTTCCTTTGATTATAAAAATAACGTATTAGTAATAATAAATACAGCTCTCTAATGTAATTTTCAAAATCAATATTTTTCCGTTTCTAAAAATCCTGTAGCGAGGACTGCTGTGCAGTAGCTACGATATCGGTGTGCGTGTTTATAACTATGCGTATTTCTCTGAATCATGCATATGTTGCATACCGTATACACTTACTTGCAGCGAAAGTGGCCCTCGAAATAAATCCTTTTTTTTAATGTATAATGCGTTAATATTGTATATATATGTGCCAATTCCGCTAATTGTCTGTGGATATGCCCTCATTTTTCGCTCGCGTAGACGTCTCGTCGACGATATTATTATACGTATAGATATTGACATAATATCGGTGTATACGCGTGACAAGAAGAAAAAATCGAAGAAGATAAAACCGCCTCACGTCATGTTTTGAAACTGTCTACATCGCATATCTGTCGTGTGTATCGGCGCGGAGGAGGACTATTTACTATACGCGCGAGAGACTTCAACGCCCCGTGTCGCGCGCGTGATGGATGCACGTCGATGACCAGATAGATATAATATATAATACCAACAATATTTATATATATATATATACTTGCGTAATATAGAAATGCGTATATAATAATATTGATAGAAAAAAAAAAGAAAAGAAAACTATGACCGCGCGTGCTATTTATATATTCGTACCTACTATGTACTACATTATATGTAGAGTCTTCAGATCGTATATTATAATATATGCTAACACACACGCTGGCGTGGCGCCCTCTTGTACACACACGGAGCATATTATAATTGCCATGTCCGACGCGCTAACAATATATTATAATATGTACGGCTGTATATCTACCGTATTAATATTGACGCGAAATGTTGACGCGCGCGATGATTCACGATTTTCGCTCGCAAATTATCATGTTTACCATTAAACACTGTTATTATATGTTTATGTATCGCGAGCTCTGCGCGGCGCATAATCTACTTCATTGTAATACAGTGCGCGGATGCATATAATAACATGCGTGTGTACATATAGGTACAATAATAATATTAATGAAATTAATTCGTATACACACGCGTATACAAACAGCTCATGTATATAATGACATTCAATAATAATATATGTGTTTCGTGTGCGATCAGCCGCGTTTAAACTATCGGACTTCGTTACGTATACACATATAGGCACATAAATTTCGCTATTTAAATTACTCAATTTCCCTTCCGTTTTGTTTCTATATAGGTAATAATAATTTATTTGAACCAACAACACGGGCAATAGTATATTATGTACTGATTTGAAACATAGAAATCAGTACAATGATTAGAAATACCACGCGAAAGTGCCATTACAATAATAGAATAGTTTTCCATATTGTTACTTCGTAATACATATATTTTATGTTATCATTATTTAGGTGTGAGTTTTAAATTACCTCTAAAGATGAAAAGGAACAATTCGATCTTGTTATGAAAGTTTATTGTCGCATCATACTGTTAGCTGGGGGCTGTAGGGGTGTTTTCCAAATAATTTATTGTGTGCGATTTGGTGTAAGTATTAAAAGTTCAGCAGTTATTGCGGTATAAGATGTAAGGACATTAAAAACGATATGGTTATAAAATAGATATGGTTATAGAATATGGAGTATATAGGCCAGGAGTGCATCTACAAACCATTAATTAATTAAAGGATAAAATTATAATATCAGTTCACGTCTACTGTATAATATTTATAGCGCATCTATGGTAATCTATAATTATGTTACTTGTACACTCTCGTATTAGATATTATTTTGTATACACGTGTGTGCTCGACTTCCGAAAGTATGTTAAAGTACTATATTTTAACGTTATGTGACGTGTTTCTTATCGATTCGCGTCTCTATAATATTACCACCGCCCGGAATATCATACAAATAAAATATAGTTATGGGGAAAATGAAAAAAATAAAATAAAAATACAATCTCTTGGAGATTTTAATTATGCACGTGGTGTTTACATTTATTATGTATGTATATGGGCATTATGGCGCGTATATTACAACATTCCGAAAACGCCGTCCGTCATCCGATCGAAGAAACGAGATAATTGTTAGTTTATTCATTGCGTTTAATTATTAGTAACTTACATACTATGTATATATGTATATTATATAGTATATAATATATACGTGTACCGCGTTTGACCTTTCCAACACGTTCTGCGCAATCCGCGGTGTTTAATGGGTTTTCACTAGAAGCTAAACGAATTATTTTTTACACAAATGCATGTATATAAACCACTCGATTAAGTCCATAGTTTTTCGTGTGTGTGTATTATACGGTAATGCATATAAGTATATGTAAATATTTATGCGCGTCGTCGTCATAGTCGGTTATAAAACGAAAATAGTCATCTGTAAAAAAATCGTAAAGGTATGTATAGTATATATATTATATACACGCTAATTCATAAAATATGTGTCCGCGGCGGCGTTGTGGAATATTATACGTGTTACGTGTATAAATTATGTTTTATTTACATATTTTAACGCCAACGCAGTGTGTGTGAATTTCTGCAACTTGTATATCTTATATATAAATATATGTATATAGACAACGTGGAAAAACGCAATGTTAATCGATACCTATATTATAATTATATTTAATTTATAATTTAATATTTATTAATGCACGTATATATATATAAACTTATTGATTTTACAACTTTGTGTTATATTATATTTTATCTGCGCTCGTTTTATACATTCCAAACGCGAAGCCTTGATTAATATATGCGTGTTTTTTTTTTCATCCATTTCTATATTACAATCGCTCACACATATGATAGTATTATTTTCTACGCTATTTTGCTTACTACTTATTAGTAAAGTCAGCCACTATACTTAGGCGTACTTATTTGCTACTATGCTAATGCTGCTATACTACACATTATGTATTCTAAAAAACAAGAAATCTTGCATTCGTCGGGTTTTCGGGAACGTTCTGCTAGAAATTCTATACTTCTTCTTATACGCGTGTATAACAGCTATTGAAGTGCCGCAGTTGCTTATCACCGTTCCGCTGTACAAAAAAGTCGATTACGCGCGATGATGGAAAAAGAAAATCAAACGGCGTGATAATATTATTATATTATTAAGGAATTCGCGGACTTGATAATAATTTAGCGTTATTATAATAACTCATATTATATTGGTATAATATGCGTATATATGCATGTATATATGTTATATATATAATATTTTATATATACAAAATATTTAATAGGTAAATTCATTTTTTTTTCTGGGAGACTATAATTTTTCGCCCACCTGAGCTATACAATTCGACCGGCCCAATGTTCCGTTTTTACCCGCAGCGCTGCAGTATATTATAGCATATATATTTTATGATCTTAATTAATTTTTTTCCTCTCCGTTGTGCGAAACGCGTGATTTCTAGCTCTGCAGCAGTACGTTCCGCGGGGCACGGGATTCCATAAACGATTTTTCGTTTCCAACTTGTGCGCGGTTTTTTATTGCAGCGATGGGTTACGGTGCAGCGATCCTACACCGTTGCGGTAAAACTCCTCCGCGTCACGTAACTGTACTGTATAGTGCGGTGTTAATATATATATATATATATAGATGGCAGATATACGCACATATATGTTATTGGCCTAAAACTAACTGGTTGTACTGCTGCAGTACTACTGTATACTATGCCTGTGTACTATGTATAATAATAATTCCGGTATAATATCGATGTCATTTTGCATGGATTCTGTGTAAATTGGTGTCACGCATTAATATAATGTAACCATCGGTCGGTGATGTATTAAAATTATCCCCCAAGTCGAATATCCAAAATAATTCAAAAATATTTCCATTGCCAACGACGCATCATATCAAAACTTCTGTTATGAATGTTATTTAGATTAGAAACGTGTTTTGACAAAGTCAATAACCTATAGTATTGTCTGCAATTTATAAAATCTTTTTGCGATTTGTGCACAAATTATTGAATCCGATGATGTATATAGTCACTTCACATCATGTTTACGGCCCGAAAAACAGTCAAGTAAATTAAAGAGTATTCCTCAGACGTAATATTTGCCCGTGGAGTGAAAAAGTTATCAGCTTTTGCTTTTTTACCAGTTTCTGAAGTTATTTTTGTACATGAAAAAACTTACCAATTCAAAATATATAAATACTACGTAGGTATAGCGAAATTAAGAAGTAGATTTGCTACCAAGGTGTACGTTGTCGTGGAAACGTGACATGGACGCACACGCGATGCTTATAATGCGTATTCGGTTGTTAGTTTGTAATGTTTATTAGCGCGTATACTATATAGCACTATGCGAAATTTGGTCACACAGACACATTCTGATAGTATATTTTAATATGTATTGTTGCAATGACGATGCAAGAAGATGATTTGGAGTATCTTGAAAAAAATTTCATAACATTTCGTTATTAAAAATTGGAGTTCATCATCATGCTTCATATTTAATATGTAACGATTATAGACAAATATACACATATAGTACCAGAAATATCCAACCCCGTTTTTAAATGTTTTCGTATCAAATTGCCCGCGGAGGCCCGGAAACATATGTAGTGCCCGAACTTCAGTGTTTTGAGCATATGAGGTGTTCCAAAACCTATACTCATGTTATACGATCTTTTCATGGGATTCCTTATGTTCAGTCGAGCGACTAAAATCCTAAGCAGTCCTATACATACTTAGATACAAATATTTGTACGATAATATGGTGGCATGTCCACGCGAAATGTCGAATTATAAAAACACCTGCAATAGGTTCGATAGGTACATATTATTGGTTTTTTAAAACATCTATTTTATGTGAAATTCAAAAACCTAGAAACCTTATTTGTTCTTGTAAAACATACTCAACGATGAAATGCTCATTCTAAAACATAGAAAAGGCGTGATTATTAATTTTAATACAATATGGCATAACCCGTAACTGCACTTTACAAAGTGTAGAAAAAATAATGAACTTGATATATAAACACAAATGAATACTACAAGACAAAATGAAATAAATAATATTTGTTAGAAAAAAAAAATTTAATAATATATGATCTACTTTATACAGTTATTGAAGCGAATTGTACATATACAGTGGAACCTAAACATTTTAAATATTTTTAAGCTTCTAAATGAAAACTGTGTGGAACCTTCTAAAACCATCTTGCAAGTCCTTGTATCGACAAATTATTTTTACTCAATTTTGTTGTATTCCTAAAGGTTATCTCTATATAATTTCTCGTGTACAGTAATCTTGTCATTATGTTACCATATTATATCAGCCGCGTGTTGCAACCAATTGATTTAATGAACCTAAATTGATATATATATGTTATTTATTAATGCGTTTATACGTTTCAAAAACGACTTGACCTCAAACGCACATACGCTAACATTTCCACTTGCATGCCAACGTGCTTCATTTAGGTATGTACATCTAATAGGTGCATGATGTGTTTACACGGTCGTCGCGGGCATGCATTCATAATAATATATTATTAATCTTCGATATTCTCCGGTTTCGTCGTTTGCTGCACAAGTGCTCGTGTACACACATGTATACGAACGTCGCGTGCGTTTAGGAAAATATTAACTTACGGATACGTGTACTGCATCGTTGATGTAGGTGTGATGACGATGTGACATTTGGCGCGGGCAGCTTCTTCGCCGCTGTCGACGACCCACTTTTGCGCCAGACACGCGCCGATCACCCGCTGAGCTTTATCGAGTGCGTGTCTTCTTCCGTTGGCGCCGATAACGTGTACGGTTGCGTTTCCCATTGACAAAGTAGAAACACGTATCGCGTATTATATTACTATATTATTATATTATGTTATACTTATATTACTATTATATTATTATTATTATTATTATTTTCGCTGTTGTATATACTTGCCGCGTGCATCAGACATCGCATTGTGTGCGTTTGCTATTTTTTAGTTCTAATTAAAAAGTAAGAAGACGAAGAAAAAAAGTGACGTTCCCGTGACGCGCATGTTTTCCATCAATTTTTCCGCGTGTACCATTCATATGCGCGCGTTTGTATATTTATTATGATCACGTGTATATTATATACATAATACTGCAGAGGAGTCGTCCTATGACCCCGTTTAAACGTTTTCCCGCACACGTCTTGGCGGCCGGTAATACTCTCCGGGAACCCGTTGACGTTTTCCATGGGCAATTTACCGCGCGCACTGTATATATTATACATGCTAGTGAAGTGCAGATGTACCTTCAACAGCTGTTTTCGGTGCTTAAAAATTGTACCAGTTGTACATCCCTTCGCCCGTATCACTAATAAAACCTGCGCTCGATGCGTACATAAAAAAAAGCTTAACCTAACCTAGGATACACAAAATAGTTTGATCATAGCCCGAATGATTATACACGAGTTCGAACTTTTACAAACGAGATTTGGTAAATTTTAGGATAAACAATCAGTGTTAGTAAAAGTCCGAAATTGTGTGAAATTTTCTCCTTTGCGAAAATCGAAATGATGATAAAAACAATTAATAACGGCTCAATAAAGTGTAAATTTTTAAAAAAATGTATTAAAAATCGATGATATGTGTCGATCAAAAAATGTATTGTGCAACTTAAGATACCACAATAGCCAAGTATGCATAGACAAATAATATTATTATAATAATCTTGCTTTACTATAATTTTGAAGTAATTACAATAATAAATATTTATAATAATAATGAAAATGTGTTGTAATCAAAATTACATAAGTCTAAATAAACATATTCTGTAATATAATAATAAAAATGGTCACATTATATGTATTGTTGTAATTAAAATTACTTATAGTAGTATATAATCATTTTGATTTTTGCAAAGGAGAAAATTTCACACTGTTTCGAACTTTTACTAACACTGATTTTTTATCCTAAGATTTACCAAATTTCGTTTGTAAAAATCGGAACTACTAAGATCATTTGGGCGTTGATCAAACTATTTTGCGTATCTTAGGTTTTACCAAAATTAATTGACCGACAGCAGTTGATGAAACCTAGGATTTACCGATAAATCCTAAATTCGTTATTCGTACTATTAATCCTATTAATCTAATATATATATATATGCATAGCAATAAGCGGTGCATGTGAAAATATCTATCTTGATCAATGTAGGTACCTAAAACAAAAAAATAAAAATAAATAAAAACCAATAGATGAATTACCGACACAATAAAATATTATCAGATTAGATTGTGTATACAATTTATAATAGTCTAATCTTCTTTTACTGGTATCACTGATTTCGTTTAAAAATACGACAATATTGTGGCTGTGCGTATATAGTTATATGCCGAGGGCAACTGCTTGTGCAAATAGGCAGTTGGTATAGTTCGAAGGGTGGTAATCGGATGAGTTATTTTAGTTCAAGTTAAAAAGATAATTTTAAGGGCAACCGCTACATATTATATATGCGTATAAGTACATCATATATATAATGTTTATGGTCCGAGAGTCGAACAACACATCCAGATGCACAAGGAAAAAGTATCTTTTACGTGGACATCGTGGTATTACAAATTTATTATAGTGTTTTAATTGATTTGCTCGAGTTATACGAGCGCGCGTGCGTATTTACTTCGGTCGTCGTGACGCGTAGTATACACACTTGCAATTATTTTTCTTCTTTTCATTTATGATTATATTACACACTGGTGTATAAAAATACGCGTACACATCACAGTACGTTTAATAAATAATACACACGCCTTTGTGCGTTTTTACTGTGTGAAAAAAAACTCTAGACAATAATATACGAAATGAACACGCGATGAGTGCTGTGCAATGCACTCGCATAACATAGTCGTATTATATATATATATATATATATATATATATATATATAATATATACGTAGGTATCTTGATGTTTATTAACATTTTACAGCAGCGTATACCTATTCGTATATATCCGCTGTTGTTACTATAACCGTGTGTTTTTAAACGCGTTTCCAGCGCATACGTATATAGTGTACGCGTATTTTATTTTTATATTCTTACTCATTCCTAAAAAATAAAAATAAACCGTCAAAACCGGTGTATGTATGCATGTCATCGCGACGTTGACGTACTTGCAATATGGTGCAGCATAATTTATTATAATATTATGTACATGTAGGGTATTATTGCTACGAAACAATATTGTTTGATTTCCGTCGAAGATGACATGATAGGCGTGTGTTCATTTATACAAATCGTGTAGTATACTTACATTTAACGTTTAATAATACATATATTATATGTCTGTATTATAAATGATAATATATAGAATACTCAGAAATAATACAAATCTCTATGCGCTGTACCTAATATTATGTCGATCGTCCGTCACCATCGTTTTGTGCAGCGTTTCCATTATCGTTATTGTCAAAACGTATGATATACCTTTCCGCGTAAAATGTTTTCTATTTGTATTTCGCGTTCCTATTAGAAGTCTAATCACCTCCGGCCATCTATATAATATATTAATGTATAAGCTCTTTACACGTATTTCTAATTTCTTCCGGACGACTTCTGTTGCTGCTGCACATATCACGTGTATTAGACATTATATATATATAGCAATGATGCGTACGTATATGATTTCATATAAACATTATAAATCATATATAATATAATCATGTAGTATATATACTGCAATATATATAATTATGAATTGGAAAAACGAATTCGCTTTTTTCCCCTCCGCTATCGTTGTAGCTTCATCGTATTAGGCGTCGACGTTTTTAGTGTTACAATATATTATTTTATACATCGCTGATCTCGACGTTTTTTCGCTCGATTCTCATAATCTCGTAGAATAATGAATAATATATTTACTTTTATATATGTTCACTATAATATGATGTAATATCTGTATATACGCGCATATACGTGCTATACGTTTATGATTCTATGTTTTCCCTTTAACTTTACGAATTTTCGCGTATTTATACACGATCGCTGATAACTCGATATTATATTATTGTCCCTGATACCACCGGAGCTCTCGATGTGAGACTCCACAGCGTATCAATAACATCCCCGTGTTTAAAAATATGTACGATTTATTGTTTACGAGTATTCACCACTGTGCATACTAAATAGTAATAAATTAAATATAATATATATAATAGGAATTTAGACGTTTTTTTTATTTCCAACGTATCGATTGATTAATTTAATGCGATAAGAATTTTGAAAACTGATTTGAATTCTTTGTGAAATCAACTTTTTCACAATTTTTAAATTTCCTACTTAACATACCCAAAAATTAACTTTAGTTTACATTATATGTTTCCAATTTGCTTAATTCTATTTTGTGAAATTTTGGAAGACAAAATCAAAAAAGTGGGATGATCTATCTAAAATAAACTTAAAAACGATTTTATATCAGTTTTAAAAATTATTATCGCATTAATTGATCGATCTATACGTTCGATACGTTGGAAATAGAAAACGTCTAAATTCTTATATTGCGCTTGTGCTAGACTGAGAAAGAAGATCATGGCTTACAATTCCCTTAACTGCCATTGATTCAAGTAGATTATAAATTTATAACAATTGGATGGTGTATAATATAGTGGATCGCGTGTTATATCTTCTTTAACAA
Source organism: Chaitophorus viminalis (assembly GCA_025469195.1). Classification (NCBI taxonomy): domain Eukaryota; kingdom Metazoa; phylum Arthropoda; class Insecta; order Hemiptera; family Aphididae; genus Chaitophorus; species Chaitophorus viminalis. Next base: position 110,251 of record JAIPRK010000562.1, on the reverse strand, counting down.
TAATTTTGATAGAAAAAGAAATCGTAAAGTATCATACAAAGTAATATGGCCGGGTAAAACGAAATGTCAGTTTTTTGGTGCGATTCAGTGAGTATGTGATCCTAAAATTGATTATATTTTTCATTCTAACGGAACAACTATATAGAAATATATATAGCTACTCCGTGTAGTGTAGGCGGTATATTATATAGGGTACGCGGTTGTTTAAGATATTGTGTTGACGTCGCGGATATTATCTTTGACATAAATATGCACTTGAGTTTCGGCTTTATTTTAGACAAAACGTCAATCAACCGCTGTTGTATTACATACGCGAGTATATACTATATACCTAATAATGATTTTGCCCGATATACGAAAATTAAGGATATATATATATATAATAATATTATTGCAGGACACATTATACGGTGTCCACAGCGGTCCGGTGAAACATATAACGATGACACATGTTGTGAAAAAAAATAAAATCGATGACTTTTTAATATTATTATATTCTATATGTATTATGTATGTACTCGATGTGCAGTGCGGTAGAAATTTCGTTTTATTCATAGGTACATACCTACACGTGGATTGATTGAGTTTAATACGTTTTTGGATTTAATACGTTCAGCGATTCGAACCGATGTAACATTCGTGCACAAAACAACACTAAATCAAATATAATATAATATTACCGCATTGGACATTAGATAAGCGTAATTGATTTGTATACCTACTTGTGCGCGGGACTCGAATCGAAGCCAATATTTTCGCCGCAACATTCGGTTGTAATAAATGCGGTGTTACGGAGTATATAAATATTTGTATTAACTTCAAATAGCGGTGAAGTACAATTGCGCGCGTTTTACCTATTTTATTTAATGATTGCGCTTGATAGCGGATAATTATAAACATAATTTTGAAATTTTAACTCTTCAAAGGCGAACGATTGCGAATTTATTTTTACTTCTAATAAATTGTATTTGTCAAGTATAGACAAAGAATTTATAACCTTTCTTTCGCCATTTTTCCGTAAAACTTCCTTGTACATTATTTCTTTTGGTAGGGCGATTAGGTGTGATTAAGTGGTTTTATTAGGCCCACCATAGTATTTTCTTGAATTAATTTATCACTCGTTAATCGCTGTTAATATTGTAGGGCTCAGTACCCTTTTTTTATATTAACTGCATCAGGGCATCATCCCGCTGCTGTTTAATATATCGAAATATTTACATTATTATCTTTGCAAACTTATTCTGCTAATTTCTTTTTCCATATTAACCGAAATCATTAACACTAAGAAAAAATTACGGATGCTAGTGAAACACGAACACGATTAACAGCATAATATAAGTTCGCGATAATATTATTACGCATATGCCGTAGTATTTTGTCGTACCAAACTGATAATTTATAATGAAGTATTCATTATAAAATTATATAATCTGTAGTAGTGGTTCTCAATATTTTTAGAACCGACCAAAAATCGACTCACGATCTATCAGTGGGTCACGACCCACAATTTGAAAACTCTGATCTATAATATTGTAACCAATTATCTACGTCTTATTGACGGGAAGACGTTGTATAGCAATATTAAATATAATAATAGCTAATAACCTACTATAGGCTATAATTTTGTTCTAGTCACCACAAGTTGCGTGGATATTTCACCTTACATTGGCATTTGCATAATAAATATGAAAATGTTGCAAGAAAGTGATAATTATACAGCATGAGCGCAATCGTACGCCTTAAGAGGTACTGCCGATAAGGATCGCACAAATTCGTATGATGCCCTCAAATAGACTGCCAAGCGGCGGGGTTGTTAGAAAAAAAGAAAAATATTCCTAATGATATTAATATAATTTAAGACGACGCATGTGCGATAGAGTTGTGTGGTAACATATACGATTTAATGCGGTACTTAATATAAAATATTATAATCTCGATGAGAATATTAATGATTGTTCGGCATGTGCGCATTATTATTATTGTTTTGTACGCGTCTTGGATCTATGTATTGGATAACAGCTGGCGTATATTATTATTATTATTATTTATGATATACACCATATCATAATATGCAGAGTGTAGGTGACGTCCGCGAAATCGAACATGTGTCAATTTCATATGTTTCGGACGTTTAGAAATATTCCAAGCCACGTTTGGGGGTGTGAAGGGTATAAGAAAATGTGAACTCTAACTGTCCGAATTTCGCCGGAATCACCGTGACTCGACGATTGTTTTATACCAAAATAATATAAAGACATATAATTAAAAAGGGCCTCTTGTACAGTTTGTTTGTGTATACACGCGCGCGCGCAGCTATATATATATATCTGCGCGTACATTATATTATAGTGATAATATACAAGCGCTCGCGAGAAAACAAAAAAAGAAACGGGTAAAAAACCTGTGAAAAGAACGATGCGGTACTATATTATCTTACAATAGGGCGTATATGTTATTTATGTACTATAGTATACGCTGCAGCAGATGAGACGTGTGTGCGTGTGTAATGACGAGTTAGGAAAATCCGTTAATATACGAGTTTTTCCGTAATATACAACGTGCCTGTATATATATAGTATGTGTTTGTTTTGTTTTCAACATCCATATAATATTATACATGTATACGTGCGAACGGTGGTCACCTACGCGCTCGATTTTTGCCTCGGACGTGTGCGCTCACTGCTCACTTTACACGCATCTATAAGTAATATACTAATGCATATTTTGGGTTGTTTTCGCGCGTGAAAAGCACGATGATTAGCCGCGAATCATTGCAGTGCCAAACCCAATAATGCATGCCGCCGTTGTTATTGTGTGACGTGCATACGATGTGTACACACACACACACACACACACACACACACTGTATAATAACGGACACTATAATAATATATAGGTACATAATAATATATAAATATATATACACTCTACGTGACTTGTCGCAGGTATATGCATATAGGTGCGTATGTAAATAGTCGTCGAATACACAATATATATATATTGAGGAGTGCGTGGCGGGAATGTACGTAAAAAAGGACACCACAAGGAGTAATGTGTGTATATTATAAGAATACGTAATATTTGTGCGTGTGTACGTGTGTATAGTACACACGTGTGTAGTACCGTTTTTTTTTGGTTTTTTTTTTGTTTTTGTTCCGAGAAGGCGATAATATTATAATAATTTCTCATCCTGCAGCCACCGCAGAGCAGATGACGCCGCGGCATTGCAGTCACACGCGTTGTGTTGAGTGTGTGTACGCTTTACGGCTAGGGAGATGCGCCCAAAAGTAGTGAACAAAAAAAAAAGTAACAGTCAGAAAAACCTCAAAAAATCATAATATATTTTTATATAGGTAATCTATTACATATATATCCGTTGTCATGTCACGCGTGATTTAATCCGCACAGCCGCTTAGCGGTGTACTGTATTATTTTTGTTTTTTTCGTTTCACATATATATATATATATATATATATATATATATTTATATATATTATATAATTTCTATAATACAGAGTTGTTTCCGTACATATCTTATTATTTTTGTTACGATTTTTCGATATCTCGTATAATATAAACCTATATAGTATTGTATGCGCTCAACAAGCGCCACGACCATGGTTGCGGTAATGTGGTCAAATACTCTTACATTTCGTATGTTGATATAATATTAACTGTATACAAGGAGACGAGACTCGTATAATATTACATACTATACATTACATATATATTTATTGTTTATCATTTAAATATACGTATTCGATATAGTTTTCATGCGTATATATATATTATGACTATTATTATTATATCGTAGGTATATTGTAGGCGCCGCCGCCGATGATAACACACATTATATTATATCCGACGACCTCGTTAAGGTCATTGCCGCGCCGCTGCGTACGTACATTTGTGCATACATAATATAATAAAATATTATATGTATATATTATGTGTGTGGTGTGGCGTACGGCGGTCGTAGTATATAGTCATCGCCGAAAAACCAGTGAGAAAATCGCATGTAAATGGGCGAGAGGAAAAAAATTCGCTCATTTTGTTCTCTGCATATAATAATATAATATTATGTACCATTGATTATAATTAATAAATATCATACATAATTTATTATCAGTCCGACGATAATGTTCACCATGAACACACGCTCTCGCGATCGCTCCGCTATCTGTATTTTAAATATGCTCATTATTATTGTGTTATCGGTTATTTCATTTTCAACATAAATAATATTATGGTTCGTTATGCTAAAAGTCCGCCTCGTACGCCTACGGCATCTAAACGAATATTATCTAGCTCTTCAAATTCTCCTCTTCGTGATGGTAAAAAGTCTAAAACTTATTCTTCACCCAATCGCTTCGCCGTTCTTTCCTCAATTGACACTTGTGATGATACCAGATTGGGCTCGGTTCCGTCCATTCGTGATTACAACGTCGAAATGTCAACTCATTCCACGGCTCGTGCTGAGCTTCACATACCGCCTATCCATATCAGCAACATTAGTAATTTATCCGCACTCAAGGACGCCTTAATTAATATAACCACCGATTCCAACGGGTTCACATGCAAGTCTACTTCTTCACATCTTAGTAGTCTTGATAATTTTAATGCTATAATTCGGTATTTGATGAATATTAACGCCCGTTTTCATTCTTTTCTTTCTCGCTCTAAACATCCGCTTAGGATCGTTATCAGAAACCTCCATCATTCCACTCTCAATGCTGACATTTCGGACGCATTGTTGGAAGAAGGACACATCGTGAGGCAAGTTTATAACGTTAAAAATAAAAAATATAATCATCCTTTCCCAATATTTTTTGTCGACCTTGAATGCAATGATAATAATAATCAAATCTTCAATATCACTTCATTACTAAACACGAAAGTAGTAATTGAAAAACGAAATAAATCATCATATGGGTCGCCACAATGTTATAAGTGTCAAGACTATGGTGACACGTAAAGATACTGTCATCACCCATCTCGCTGCGTCAAATGTGGCGAGGCTCATAAGTCAAGCCTCTGTACCAAGGATCGCTCCAGTCCAGCTAAATGTGTCCACTGCTCCGAAGATCATACGGCCAACTTCAGGGGGTGCCCATTCTATCTAGCCATTCTAAATCGTCACAAAATCAAGTCGTCATATTCTCAAAAAAAATGCCTCACAGACTAAAAACTTAATATCCGAGTCTCTTCTAAACGAACCTTCTCAGTCTATTCTATCATATGCTTTTGTTACTGCTGGTACTAATCCGAACATAAATCCACATATTTCAAATTTAAATTCAGCTCTCTCAAAATTCCTCTCCGATTTAACTTCTATTATAAACTCATTTCTTTCTGCCATATTAATAAACAAATAATTAAGGCATCAACTGTCTATTATTATTTTTGTTATTTTGTACACTGATTGTGTTTTAATTGTTTATCTGATATATTTTATAATCTTTATCATTATGTTTAATTACTGCACCTTTTGCTTATTGTATTTATATTAATTAACTTTGTACATTTATTTTTGTAATTGTTGAACTATAATAGTTATTACTAGAAGTTCTAAATTTAAAAAAAAAAAAATGTATTATCAAGTATTCACACCAAGTACTTACTTGTAATCAATGACAACACGCATGTGTTCCTAAATTCGATAGTAGTTGTACGCATTTTCACGGACACTCCAAACATGCGTGCCAGTGCAACGATGATTTTAAAAATGAATAAAAAATTTGCTCATCCTGATTACGCGTATATTATATTATGGCGTCATACTTTTATTGTGTTTATTAAATACAAAGTATGTGCATATTATAGAATCAATAGTGGCATACGTATAATACAATAAAATATATAAATTCCTGTCGCGTCTCTGTTTCACAGTGTCATGAAACTCTCGTCGATAACAATTTATTGTGATCTTATTAAACGAGCCAATTGTGTAGTTAGTGAAGTATGACCAAAATAATAATAATATTTACTGGTGCGGGAATAAATGCAAAAAACAATAAATCACCTTTTACAACGAATTTTAATCGTGATGTGATGGAAACTGTGTGTATTATATTATTATGGTGTCAACGTATATTTTTAAGATCTAGATATATAATTATTTATGATTTCCCTGAAATTTAGGGGGGAGGGGTGATGCTGGTATGTTAGAGCTTTTTCAGTTTATCAGATATGCAAATGATAAGTACGTTTGTGGCATTGATTTTACAGCGATAGTTTAAAAAATTCCATTCAAAAAATTCCTCAGAACAAAGGCTGCTGTACATGCATTGCGTATATATAATATTATAATAACCTATTATTGTAATCGAAGTCGACTTTGAATCGTCTCACGGTGTACATAATCGATGACGCGTATTTGTGCAAATATAAACCATCGCGGAACCGACATACTCTGAAGTTTGCACCGTCGTGTCGTATTCAATTGTTGAATTATATATCTATTCTTTACCTCGTCCGACGCGAATTTTTCACATTTTTCAAATTTCTTATGTTTAGTTTATCGCGCGCACACGCGTGATTATATGATAAGCGGTTATTTAACTTACGCGGTCACGTAAAAAGATTAAATTTAATAATAACGCCCACACGCGCAATCGCTATTTATCAACGGTTTGTAATTAATATTTCACGGAGTTCGCGTCGTTACAGTGTTTTTTGCCTTAATTGCCAATTCACGAACACGCTGATGCACGCCAGAGATCATTTCGTTAGTGTATATTATGTATAGAATTAATGTATCGCACATGAAGCAAGTTTTTAACTGTTCAATTCAAAATCCTAAAAAAGTCCAGGCTCTTCAATTACGAATAACGCTTCGCTTATACCAAATTCATCTGCTATTAGTGATAGATCACGAAAAAAAATATATATCTATTTCGTTTATATATATATGTATGTAATACGTATCTTATACTGTTACTTTGAAGAGTTCGTTTAAAACAGCAATATTTGCTACGAGCAACAGTTATTGATAGTAAATGTTTGTATTCTATATAGCGGATGCTTATAATATACGGATGATTTCTCTACTTGCATTTTTTGATGATACATAAATATATATTTGATTTAAATTAATGTTGTTAAAAGTGCACAAATGTAAAAGGATGTCGATTTCAATTTTATGCAGATCCAATAACCGGCCTTATAGCGTGCCATGGAAGGGCCGAAGATGTTAATTTTTATCCGGGGCTGCTGGTTATTGCTCTGACGTGATTTACGTCGATGTAAAACGAGCGAGATGTATATCGATATATATATATTATTATTATTATTATTATTATTATTATTATTCTTGTAAATTGTAATATATACGAGTGAAACGGTTATTCTCCCGGTCACATACATATTATTATTGTTATTAGCATTGCACACGTCCAACTAACTCAGTTACTGTGTTCTGTAACGGCACTGAAACAACAATAATATTATAATTATTATAAACCTGCAAGTGATGTGCGTTGCTACTCCAAGGTTCTAGGTTAGGGGGGGGTATTACATTGACGGAGGGCGTCTGGGCAATATTGTGTTCTGAATAATATTATTATTTATTAGTTATTAGTGTTATTACTAATAAGTACGCAACAAGTAGTGTTTTTATACGTATATATTATATAGAATCCGTATACAACGTAGACTTCCCGGCGGACAAACTAATAATGTTTGTAATAATTATACGTAGTTGCGTTTTACATATATTTTATTTTATTCGTGTAATAAGTAAGAAAAAACTTTAGAAATTCTTATTATACGTCATTGCGTTCCCAAATAAATACGCATGGTACACATCTAAAAAATTCATTATTTTCAAATCAACAGAGTTTAAAAAATAAAATCGTTGCCATATTTCCCCTCTGTATATAATATTATATACACTTACTCCCGCGGCCGCTCGCAGAACCGCGTCACTGCGGCTATTATTATAGGTTAGTAGTACGTATATTTTAGGTGTTGTCTAATGAAGATGATCTCAAATATAAACAATGTAAACCGTCGTGTTTTATTTCACGTTATTTATAGCACGCAACTCACTATACTTGTAAGTACACGGTGAAAGCACGGTCGAAAACAAGAAAAAAATTAATTCGCCGAACCGGAATCGTCGTATAATATCAGTCCGTGCAAAACATTAAACATTATTATAAGGCAGCAATACTTTTAGATCAAAACCAACGAATTGCTGTCTATAAGATAAAGTAATTTAATTATCGTAATCCTCTTGCGATACATGATGGAAAATGTTTTGGTGGGTGTAAATCGGCTGTATTTGATTATATTATTCTTATGAGATCGATATCGAAAATTCGCGGTCGCACGTGCTGTTTTATGATGGCCGCGTTGCATTTATGTATTATACCATATATACGACTATTTCTATCTATGATATTATATTATATGTATTTATATGTTGTGAGTAATTTGCGTTCATTGCTAATGATCGACGTTGATACATTTTTTTTTCGTTTCATCGAGTGTTTTGCAAAATCCATCGAGTTTGTCGTGCCGTATCGCTTACGTTCGCGCAGTTGTTGATTTAACTTATAGATATATTATAATGTGCTTGCTGCGCCGCGTATTATTCCGACACTATGCCGTTTTACTCGTGTATACTGTATAGCTCCTTTATAACCACGTATAAATATATATACATGTGATGATAATATAGCCCATAAATAGTGATCCGTTCGTTATACATAATACGGGGCGCACGTGTCGTTATCACACACATATTATTTGTTGATTAATAACGCGATTATATAAGCATCTCGAGTCGCAGTCGTTTAACGAACGGTTTTTTATTGCGTTGACCCCGCGCGAACACGACAAAACAATGTGCGAAAAACGTATATTATACATGTATATATAGTCAACCCCCGTGTGTATAAACCGCATTATATTATACTATATTATGTACCCACGAGTACAGTACACCGCGGGTATAAACCGCAACTAAAGAGTATATGCGTATTATGTGTGTATACGTTGTGTATATATTTAGCGACAGCACTCTATATACACGCATTGAACGCGGTGCGTTGACAGCTTCGACGGAGATAAAACTTCTTGACCGCGTTTCGACGATGTGTGCGTGTATAGGTGTACGTATGATATGACGACTGTAATAACGATTCATTATTATTGGAATACGTGCATGTTATGTACGTATACAGCCGATTTAATCCCATCTGACCTCCTGCCGGCGATAGGTATGTAACCATACCTCCCTTCAATGTCTCACGATGTGTTACCTATCAATACTATACTTTATATATATATATATATATTTGTGCGTGTATGGCGTTTTGAAAAACAACTGTTACTCGGTTTTAAATGTTTTTTTTCTACATGTAGTACAATATGTACCTATATTTACGGCAAGATGTGTATCAGTATATATATATATATATATATATATATATAGTTTTTTGACCCTCGTATATTATAGTATACTAGTATAGTATACTTATGCGCGTGGTGAAAAAAATCTTGTTTACGTAAAAATCTATACGTGATATATATATAACGTATTCTTTCTCGATTTAAATAGTACTAATAAACGTAATGATTTTTGAAAAATATAAAAATTCCAACTCAAAAAAAAATATAATAATAAACCAGTTCAATTTTTTTTTTACTTTTTGTTTTTTGCATCAAATATTTCGGTTTGTTTTCCTCAAAAAACATACGGTAAAGTTATAATTTTAATGTGTTCATTTTTTTTCTATTCGCTTAATAAGCAGGTCGAAAAATGTTTCGGTTAAATCGTGCGCGCGGTCAGCTGCACTTACATATAGCAGTAAAATCGCGTAATACTATTATTATTATTATTATTATTATTATATTATAACATGTGCGTCGCAGTATTACAATTAAATACGCCGTCGCCGCATCCGTTTTCACGCGAAAATAATAATTTATTATAAATATATTATATGCACTCATATTATACGCGTTGTGTGACGAATCGCAGTGGTTAATTTATGTTAAGTCGATGGCGAAACGAAAAAAGTCCTCAATTAATACGTTATATATAGTAATGTGTTTCACTCCTCGCGTAATAATATTATTACGTTATATATATGCCCACACGTGTATATTTTTCAATAACGATGCGTGGTGAATGTTGTGCGTGCATTTTTTCAAATATCTACTCTCTAGAAATGGATTCACACCAAAATTAAATATATACTTATCTTAAATCTATAAAATTAACATCTTAAATCATGAACTGCACACAGTGTTATTCTATTGTTTCCGTTATAAATCAGGTATAATCTCTTTAATTGAACGTATAAGCGTATATACGATCTGTGTAAAGTTCCTTAAAAGATTGTCCTTTGATCAAGTTGATTCAGCTGATGATTGCTATTTGAAAAAATCATTAAGTACTTCATTCCCTGGGACGGACCCAGGGGGTGGATTTGAGAAGTCAGCTGACCCACAGTTTTTTTCTGAGGTCAATGTGGCTCCTCAAAATGACAAACTACATAACATTTTTTATTTGAAAGTTAAATTAAATAAAAATAATTTTTAAAATATACATAGGTTCAAGAATGTTCCTATAAAAATATAATTATAATGCATAAGAATAGAAATAGTAAACATATAATGTATATGTATATTATAAATTATGATGTATACCCGGTGTGCAATTATATTAAAAATGTAATGTAAATTATTAATCTGTATGCGAAGTACTGTTTGGGTTCCAAAATTGATTACACATTTCAATTTCTATATGTCATCGCATGAAGTTCGGGATAATCTAGTTACATTAAGGACTTCCATACGTAGTTCAGTTTGTAATGAGTAATGACCATATGTTAAAGTAAAAAATTAAAGACCAAAATATATCTATTAGGTAAACGTTTTCTTGCGGTCTTAAAATTAACGAAACATAATTTGAAATACCAGTTTTTAATTTGCTTAGTACATTATATTATTATAGACTATAGTCTAACTATATATAGTAATAACTATAATAACGATACAAACGGCATCGGTAGTGATTATCGGACTATGGGTTTTTATTGAATTGGTAAATCTAAACAGATTATATACAAAATAAGATTACCTATATTTAACATTTTCATTATGCCTATAATGCATATAGTTTATGATGAACAAAGTAAATCGAAAAACGCGCATTTATTGGTGTGTTGTCTACGTTGCGGTTGTATAATTATAATATATTATAAGAATTATCACGAATGGTTTTCCGATTTTACCCACAAGTCACAACATCATATCAAGTTATATCATTCTAATAATAATCATCATCTAATCATTCTAATAATTGCCATCTTTTTCAAATATATTAATATTGTTATTATATATATATAATTGTGTTATTGAATATTGTATACTTTTGTCATACCGACGGTCGCTGTCGAACTGTATATACGCAATATAAATATTGACATACAAAATTGGCAATTGCAAATATATTGCAGTTGTGTCATTGTTCTAATTACTACGTTGCACTATTGCAGTTCTACGTATTAAGAATTATAATGGCTAATAATATCTAATATATTATATAATAAATGACAATATATAGTAGTGAAAATTATCATCTATTATTAAATATGAATATATAATAAATTATCATATACCTAAATAATTTATTGAAAAGTATTCCTAATAATACCAAATAGTTTATATATTATAATGTACCATAAAAATAAAAATGTATTGCAAGTACAAGTATGTTTACCACCAGTTTCGATATAAAAAACCATCTCCGCTATATTTATAAACGCGTCATTGTATAATGTATATAATAAGCGTCTACTTTTAGTATACTAAATTATTTATAACATAGTCTCTCGGTAGGGTGTCCCAGTAGTATAGGTCTAGGAATACGCAGGTAGGGGTGAACGGTTCATACCTCGGCGAGCGCGATAAAAACTTCTTACAAATTTTTTTTTTTTATTTTCTGGACAATAATTATTGTGAAGTTTATGCGCAGAAAATGAGAAGTTCCGTATATCTATATGTACTGCCATTATTAACTACCTCTCAATATGACATAATTGACTACTCATAGTAATCACATGTTGATATCGCATACAATAACTTCGCTCAACCTGGCGTTAAGCGTCCATAATATATCTCTGAGAAGTCAATAGGCACTTATTCACAACTTCTCAACCATCAGTGTGACAACTATGCGACTACTATGCTATAGGATTTTGCACACCGGGTAGACATGAAGACTGAATATTGAAATATAAATAGCTCGAACACAATCGTACTTAAATACTCATCAACTTAAATAATGTACCTAAATCGGAAAACACAATATCCGTGGCTGTGATACGGTCATACGGGTCTTTATAGAACATAACCGATACTGTAAGTTGTTTACTTGTTTATGTAAACATAATATAATATAGTATTATAATAGTATTTTATTATTATAGCCACGAGTCATTGAAAACTAAATTAAAATAAATACACCACAAATAAATGTATGCTAATAAAATATTAAATATGTATAATCCCTTCTTAAAATTATTTAAATATCCCAGGTAAAATTGTTAATTGAATATACATTTTAATGCAACAATGAATTAATAATACCTAAAGTTTGTAAGTAAGTTTAAAATTGTATATAATTGTATTGAATGTTGGTACCTATAAAAATTTGATATAAACACCTAACTGATAATCATAATCGAGAGTGCAGTGAGCGACTTTGTAATTCATAGTTGGTTGTAGTTTTTATCAATGGCCTCTCGTAAATGAGGCAGACCCACAGTACTGAAATCCTGAGTACGCCACTGTTAAATCATTCCATTATGTTTGTCCCTATTTGTTTGACTACAACTGCATGATGACGAATGAGCTTATATATTATATGCGTTTATATAGTATAATTATAGATAATGAAGATATCGTTCTCGATATTTGTAATCATATACCGTATTTAAATATCAATTTAACTATGAAAATTTTATTTTTAACTTTTATACCATATTTGTTTTAAGTTTTTATAATTTAAAATGTTTAAATTATCCGTTTACAAAATTTTAAATGTAATGCCGTGATTTGTGTTCATTTCTAAAACAGTTTTGAACCCATTTATTATTAAAAATATTCATATTATATTTTGTTGTGACGAGCGTGTGCGTGTGTGTGTGGTTCATCACTGTTTGGTCAATGTATGCGTCTTAAAATCGCACGACAGATTCATTCGCAGATTATTATACGATATCTTATACTCGAATAATATAATATGTCTATAACCTGTGTGACGTTTATAAATCGATTTCGGCTTAATACCGTTTGGACAATGCATATATTATGATATTATAATATGTTAGGTATGATAAAGTACTATCGTAGCATCGGGTTTTCAATTTAAAAACGACATGATATATTATATTGCAATACCAAGTTGTACATAGCTGCAGGTGAAGCTAGACGCATTCCCGAACACCTTCTGTATATGTCATTGTGCGTATTCCGTAGTCCGTGTGGATTTTAATTTAATACATCGAACCCTCGGAGAACTCGTTAAATCCGTTTCCTGTTGGTGAGGAATAAAAACCATTATATTCTAGGTTTTTCGCAATTTCGTTGATAACATCGTACATTAGTATTATGAGTTATGACACTGTATTGTTGTTGCAGTTAATATAAATTGCAATAAAAATGCACGCGCGAGATAGCCAACCACATATTAATATGTATATATATATATATATAGGTACGTGTGAGACGGACAAATGGTTTTTTATTTTACACTTTTTTTCCCTCTCTGCGACGTTTGGTGGTAGTCGGACGACCGCGAGGTCGATGATGAGCTATGTTGAGTTCCGAAATACTACAAATGCGTTCATGTATATATAACAAAGCGAATTATTGTTCATTTCTGTTCAACCGCTGCAATTATTCATATTATTGTATAATTACTAACCGTATAGTTTAATCGCACCGCGCCATCATCGTCCACTCATATAATTATACACTATATATTACATGCAATAATTAAAACGGTGTTTTAACACGTGAAACGTAAAGGTACGTATTATTATTATTATTATTATTATTATTATTATTATTATTATTATTATTATTATTATTATTATTATTATTATTATTATATTATATGCTATTAATTTTGGAAAAAATTCCACGATGACGTTTTCTCGTGTAGCTATTATAACATAATAATATAATGACATACCCGCGCGGTAGATAACACATCATTCATATTGTTATTGTTATCAAGACGATGATGACGACGATCCTGTAAATGTTCGTGTGATTTGATTATTTTTCACAAACTTTCGTAACATTAATTAAGCGTATTGTATAAGCCGTATTCTTATTTATGTATATATTATACGTAAGATAAAATAATTATTGACGTTATAAAATATTCGATTTAACTGCGACAAGAAAACATGAATACTGCAAAGTACCATAACATAGAAACACACATTATAATATGGTAGTAAAATATTGGACGAAAAAGATGGAAACATGGAGGGTCTGAGAAGTAAGGGGTTGCGTTGATCTATATAGAGGAATATATTGGTTGTAGGATAATAATGAAAATTAAGTTAATTATTATACACTTTTGTATCTGATGTTTTCCCGTATTATAATAATATAATGTACCAGGTACCTATTGTTTTTTTTTCATTTTTAGATTCTGTACGGAGTAATGAATGTATTGATTTAATTTAATTTTTTAAATGTATAAGTAAATTTGCATGGATTGAAAACTAAAAAATGTACATGTTATAATTATAAGCGTGCAGCTCGTCAATGACATATTTTCACAATGACGCACGTGGGTGGGTGGGTAATTCGTGTAGGACCTTTGCATTATACTTTGGACGTAGGTATACAAATTTCGTTTCGGTAAACGATGTTTGTATAGTGTATATAAGGGTGCACGTATTTATTAATATAATATAGAAAACTATGTATTACACATATATACACGACGTCTTGGGCGGTAATTTACATCCATGCACTACATGATTGTCGTATAAATATAAATAGTATTACGCCGGTGTAATACTTATAAAAAAATGTTTGTCGATTAACGGAAAAAAATATAGACATTACGGCCAGGGTTGAGCGGAGAGAAATCGTATATATATAATATATAATATAGATAATATGTACACGCACAGCTGCTATATTATTACAATTATTTTATGAAATGTACGCTTCTCTCCCCCCCCCCCGTGTGTGTGTCCGGGGCACGTATACCATTTGTCGCAGAAAAGGGTATTTGCTGCGTGCGCGTGTATAATACGTTTATGATACTTTCGCAAAACGTTTGTTATATTTGTTATACATTTTTATTTATACATTTTTTAATACACATATATAGGTAGGTACTCTATATCGCGTACACGAGTCGTTCGTTTTGGAGAAACGACTCACGCGCGTGTATGTATAATACCACCTATATATACTTCACATCAACAATAATGCGATGATATGAACGTAACATAATATCATCCCATGCATACTTATAATATTGTAAATCATTATATATATATATATGGTATATATTGAATACATTTCGTATACCTATTATCTCTATAATATATATATATATATATATATATATTGTGTATCATATATACATTATATATGAGTTCGTCAAAATCGTTACACTCATATGTACTCTATGCGCAATATGGATTTAAGTATATACCTGCAACATAATACTGCGCGCACGCATATTCGTCGTCTATACATAATATACATAATAAATATACATTACTGTATAATGTATACGCCATCATGTCGTTTCCCCGTGTTTAGTAAAGTATGTTATTTTACGGTATGTATACGCGAACTACGCGTTTTTCAGAACCTCTAAACGATTATTTCAACCTCTGCGGACATATTTAATATTAAATGTGTTACATTTCTGCGGTGTACCTCCTATGTATATCGTGTTCACACGACCATAAACGATATTTTTTTGTGTTTTTTCGCCACCGCCGTTTCCACTTGCTGACGACCGTTCGTGAGCAATAACATTATAGTGCATCGTACCCACACAACGTTTTTACGTTAAAAACGTATATATATATAAATATATAAATCACTGGAACTGTTTTCGTCTCGCTCGCGTCGCCCGCGCTGCTTCGCACGAGCTATAATATAATATTATTATTATCATTTCATAACACCTTCGGGAGCCGGGAGGAAATGTGTTCGGAATTACATATCGTGATACAAAAAATTGGATGTGAAAAACCAATCGAGTCTTCCGAACGAACCATAAAAAAATATTACGCTTGCATACGATTTTGAAAACTATAATAACTATACGCATTTTAATATACGTACCTACATGATGTATGCTTTTCGGGGAGGAAATGTGATCGTAATTTTATCTTTTCAATGTTCAGCTTTAACTAGTTGTAAAGTTAAAGTTAAATTGAAAAGTTATCAAATGAGCGGTTTTTTTTCTAATAAAATATAACAACGAATTGCCATAATCCTTGGCGTGCATATTATTATTATTATTATTATTATTATTATTATTATTTGTATTATGTATATTCAATACATGTAGCTAACCAATTGAATAGCTACGTTTAGGTAATTTTGTGTCTAATTCAAATTCCAAAGGTTATGGTTTTAGTTAAAATTATTTTAATAATAATTGCCATAGTATTGTTGTGGATGCGTTATACGCTATTCCTAGATTTCAACAAGAGCCAAATTAATTTACATAAATTTAACCCTGAATACAACTATATTAAGTAACTTAATTTTAACAAGTCAATATAGTTTCCAATTTTCGTTATTCATTGATCTGCTTCCAAGTCAATACAATGTCGAATTTTTTTTTGGCAATTGACTTAACGAGTTAAAATAAAATTATCGCCAACTTGGTTGAAACGCGGCCGTTCGTTCTGATATGGTACGTCGTACATAATATTATATAGGCAATCGGCGGTGTTAGGTACGCGCGCACTGTCCGTCATCATCTGGTCGAAAATTAATGACTCCACCTACCTACTTACACATGCGCTCGCGCATTTCATGCCGTATTTAAATAGGTTTATACGCAATCTCGGAAACACATGCACACTACATGTATGATAATAATAATAATAATAATAACGATGTGGGTTGCAGGAAAAACTCCTTTCGCGTCGTATAAATCAAAATAAAAGTAATAATAATAATTATTATCATTATTAAGTTGTACAGCATCGTGTGTGCATATACATATATATGATAATGGTCGTTTAACCGGCGTGTTGCAACGACGGGCATATATTGTAGTGCAGTGTTTCCCAACATTTTTACTATGGTGACCCATAAAATTACTCTTGTACGGGTTGGCGACCCACCCTTTCCGCAAAAAAAAAAAAAAAAATCAAGTTTGCTATGATAAAGTAACATATTTTTTAATAATTTTTTACAGGCAATTATACCGTTTAATTTAAATAAATACTGATGGTTAATCGACAAAATATTATCACAACGATATACTGTTCACAGTCATTAGCGTATTTACCGACAACACATTAGGATAAATTTCCCATTCTCGAAATAAAATCATATAAAAGCAAACAATAAAATTATTATGAATATATATTGCTGATGATTAGTTTACGAACAACGAACCATCAAAAATTGTTTGCGACCCATCAGTTGGGAAACATTGGACTGTAATGTACGATATAATACGTGCGTACGTGTAGGTACCGTTCGAACGTGGGTATAACGTATACCTATATTATATCGTCGTTTCGCATTGAAATTATATTAAGAATTTTATACCCATACACTTCAGTCAAGTTACGCTGCCGGGCTGAATTATGCAATATATAGGTAATATTATTGTAATAATGTATGTTTTGTATAAATATTATCATATTTCACGAAGGGAATAAACGTCGAACCGATAGGATAATATTATTATTATGATATATAGCGAGACGATGATAGCCGAGTGTTTACTGACCCGCGCAACACGTGCTTATATATATATACGTACATTATCGTAACGATTGATAATAATATTAATGTTACCTATACGCTTTGTTTATGTATATTATTATGAGCACCGTACAGCTACTGCACAGGCTTGTCGGCTTATAAATATTCATCATGACCATTTAAGTATACTGTACCCGTATTGGAACCGATGTCGCGCACATATGCATTATGTACCGACCATGTGTATATTAGGTATCTCTACGATATTGGCTCGGTATAGGTATATGTTATAAGAAGATATATCGTATATATTTTACATTTTTTTTCCCCTATAATGGCTTATATTGCGTCTGCCGTTGAGAGATTTATGGCCATTTTTCGGAAGACACGCACATACGGTGCCGTTCTCGCTTATCTCAGTCCGTTTATATAATATTATAATAATTATTCTCGCCCGCAACAGCTCATTATGTTTTATCATTTTTTTTTATTAATATATATATTGTGAATCTCATCGCATCGTGTCCTCCTATGGTGGTGCGTTTACACGCGCGTATATACGCGTTCCATTTCCCGGTAAACATAATCGTGTGCAGCTATCCTTACACTCAAATCAATGTATACACGAATCGTATTACTCCTTTAGCATATTATTATTATTGTTATTATAACTTAGAATATTCTCTGATCCACGAGTCAGGAATGCATATTATTACTATAATTATTATTATTGATTTTGAACTTCCATATTTTGTTTTCCGTCGGCTATTTACGTTTCTCATTTTTAAAATCCGTCTCACCGTGGAAACTTGATGGCAATTAGTTTTTTTTTTTTCAGTATAATTTTGTGCGTATTTATAATTTATTGATAATATATATATACTTAATTAATTCTGTGTCGTCGGTCGATAGTATATATATGTTAATATCTGTGTAGTATGACAGTATGTAGTATGTCTTACGTTTTGACGAATGTTTACGTCTGCAGCTTATTTCCGGTCACGTATAGACATACGTCTGGTATAACGTAACCAAAGGTGGAGGTGTTCTAGGGTGTTAAACGCCTCTTTACTGTATTCAAGCCAAAAACCTATTATATACCTTAAGTCTATAAATACCTACTCGAAAGTACGAAATGCCTGTAGTTTGATAAATTTACATTCATAAATAGAAGATATTAAATTTATTATTTATTATTTTTCCGTTTTAATTTTAACATATTTTGAATATGTACACTCATATACGATTCCGCATGGTTCCACGAAGGATGCGTTACCATGTTGTATTCAGATGTGTAATATTTAAACACCCTACATTTTAAAAAATCCTGGCTATGCGCCTAACCGTATAATATATAATGTAATATAAAATATATCAATATAGATACTTATTTACGTGTGTACAATATAAATATATCTTAAACGCATCATCTATATGTATTCACGTCGATTTGGCACACATGTAGGTCATCGTCGATACTTTTCTCACGGAATTAAAATTCGTTTGTGTTTTATATGCTAATTTCTGGCGCAGCAATTTTCTGTTGTTTACGTGCGCGTATATATATTATAATATATACCTATGTACATAAGACAATGATCGTATATAATATATATATATATGTGTGTGCATATGTATGTATATGTATAAATGTAAAATATATACATACCTGAATGCGCTGCAGTATGTGCGTGCGCGATGATCGTCGTTCTATATTAATATATTATATACTTCGACTTTTTTCCGTTTTTCGTCTGCCCCTTTCAGCCGTGTCCGGCCACGTTATCATTATTATTATTGTTATTATTACGATGTGTAGTGTATGAAAAACGTATTATAATAAACAACGGTCTGCAGTTCGCACAAAAAAAAAAAAATAACCGAAAAAACAATACACTTCAAGCACACAACACACACACACGTGCTACACACACACACACACACATACACACGGCCGTGCGTGGCACCGTATGTCCGTATTATTTATTCGTGACCATGTCCTATTTTCCAGCGTGCCCTTACCCCATAATTTCAATAACCATACTCGTTCGTTTGGTAGGTATGTATATGCATAATATTATATTGGTATAGTTGCTGCGCGGCATAGGTATAATATTTTTTATTCCTCCCCCGGTCTTCTAATACTTTCCATATACTAGTGTTTATTTCGTTTGTTTTATACGCCCATGTATTGTGTATATATTATATGACGTGTGTGTGTGTGTGTGTGTGTGTGTGTGTGTGTTTTTCGTAGAACAATTTGGTTTTTGATTAATCGTTGTCATCTCTTACACGCTCGATCGTAGATGTTCAATTACAACAGCTGGTTACTCTTTCGGATATAATATAATACAAGCTGAGTTACCCGGTGTTTCCCGGGGAAATGATTGTGAATGTTCAACTCATTTTGGGATTAAATTGCTGTGGAATTTTGAAATTTTGCTTCATTTTATGTACATACAGTCGTGATTTAGAATTTAATTACAATTTATTTTGGTTATAAGAATTATAAACACGTAGTTGAATTACACTTGCCCGGAAACAAATTCGTGACAAATAAGATAACGCCATGTATTACCATTTACCATCTTAAATTTATAATTATCGATAAGACATAAGGTTAGGATACAAAATTTAAAAAAAAAACTACGTTCCTGAACAGCAAAAACCTGCAGGCTCTTTGGACCATTTCAATACACAACAATAATTACATTTTAAATTCATATTTCCTATGATAACGTGAGAATCATTTTTATAATCTATTAATTTATCATAAGTAAATGCCGACATTTCACGCACGGCAACGCCATGGAACACGTTGTGGTTCAACTAAATTTTCGTCAATAGGAAAATCGTGGATATTGTTAATAATATTAACTATATTACTATTATTAAATACAAAATTGTTATTATATTGTTTTTATTAATACTACCAACAGTTAGTTAATATTGCAGTTAATATTATCGCTGTTAATATTGCAGTTATCTGCCGAGCCATTGTTATTTTGACTTAATCTGAGTAAACGTTGACGTTTTATTATATTCCATGAACGACCTAAATTAGTTTTCCTTTTCATTATGATAAATTTTAATAATTTAAAGAAATGAATAAAAATTTAAAAATTATAGAAATTAAATTAAATTAAAATTAACTTATTATTAGTAATTTAGTTATTATTAGTACTGTTTACTATTTAAATGCAGGCATCTTGAATAAATATTCGACAATACATCGATACACAAACATTAAGCAGCATTCCGACTTTTACGAAGCTTCACTTAAAATTTTTAATAATTTTATAATTGGTTTTTTTATTTATCAGAATAAAATTCTATAGTTACTGAGTGGTAACTCCTGATATAATTGTCTATTTCCAAAGAGGATATTATATAAAAATTCTGCATGAGTTGGTACCAAAGAGTATATAAAAAAGTAAATTTTTGATAAAAATTTAATTATTATACAGGTAATTATTTATAATAATTGATAACTCCTTTGTTTTTAAAGTTAGAGAATAGATCAAATGCCATAATCCTTCTCCGCAATGAGCTCTTTCATTTTTAAAAAAAATCATAACGATCGGTTCAGTAGTTTCCGAGAACATATCACTCAAAGGTTTTCATTTTCACATTTATATATTAGATGTATACCATAATAACATCTAAATATATTATCATACGATGAAAAAGCGTATAACATAATTTATGTGCAATAATATGATGGTAAATAAAGGTTGAATCTAGTTATTATATGTATAGTTGCTTCCCCCTCAGGTTTCTCGTCATAGTTTATAGCTCAGTTTTGCAATGTTAATTGTCTAGGCATATTTTAGCATTAAACACGATGAATGACCTACACTCTAGAATCTAGAGTGTAGACTATATATATTATATTAAGTATATATAGCAATCCTCACTAGGATTTTAGAAATTATCAAACTAATTAATTTTTAAAATTATTTATACACACAGGTATATATTTTTAATGATAATAGTCGAATAAAAAAGTTAGTTATAATTATAATATTACAAAAGATTTTAATCATAGAAATCATAGAATAATATTTATATATATATTTATTTATTTATTTATTTATTATTTTGATTTATTAAAAAAATGTTAGACGTCTATGAACGCATCTCTCAGTTTCTTTTATGATTATATTTATGACAATTTATGTAATGTCTACGAGTGTTTTTGACGTTGACAACCACATTAAATAGAATCACAAAGATAAGGATTTTATTTTCTTAATCATTAGAATTTTTGATATTTTAATATTAATTCCAAATAATATATACTTGTGTTTATTAAAAATAACAAGTTCATTTAAAAAAAAAAAAATCGAAAAAACCTTTTAATGATCTTTTTTCTGTACTTATACCTGTATGCATATAATAATAATAATAATATATTCTCGTTTAATATAATATATAATCATTATTATAAATGCACTGCTCTGATGATGGAAATATTTCTAGTAAAATCACCATGATTACGAACGATTTTAATTTCAACCATACACATTATACACCATACCAAATGTATTATATGTAAAAAATATTATTTTTTTATCACGTTTCGACTAGACAATATTAACTTGTAATAATATATAGTTATACAATTCGACTATTTTCGTTTACAGTGCACACATACACACGAGCGTATTTACTCGGTCGATTTGTTTTCTATTATTGTTTTTATTGCTTTTATTACACTTGGCATTACCATTTTATATATATTATATTTTGTTGGATCGGGTTTAAATATGTAAACTATAAGATTTTTTAATTTTGAGTTAAATTAAACCCAGTTTTCCTGCAGCACATATATATAAAATATAGTGAAATGATGTTGAAATTATTATAGGTATACTCGTACCTATACGTTTTTTAATACTTTTACTAAGAAGTCGGTCGACGTATATTATACTATTATTATTATTATACGTATATTACTGTAGTACACCGGTAATATATATGTCATTTGTAACCGTTTTATATGTCTAATATAATGTCCTCGTTTTTTTTTTTTTTTTTTTTGATTTGCAGTATCCGGGCAATTATTTAAACTAAACATTTTAATGATTTTTTTTTTTTTTTATAACGGACTTTCGTGGAGTCGGTATATTTCCAGCCTATTCCCTTATAGGTTAACCTACGTAGTCCTCTTATATATACGTGTATGTATTACAATTTATAAAAGTATGTGAACGCACCGCATGCCACCCCCTGGGATGATGTAGTTATTCCGGTTATTTGTTTTATGATTACGCGTGACATTTAATAATTTAATAACACAATATAACTGTTTAGAAAAACAGTGACGACTGACGATGGTCGCACCGTGCCATGTGTTTAATGCGCATATTAATGTAAACATTTTCGTAGTGATCGCAATGACGACAACGACGACACACGCACTTGATGCGACTGCGACCCTAACGCTTGCAGGGTTTAACGTCGCGTGTCCACGTTAAAGTTATTTATAATTTTAACTCTAAAGACACGTTTTTATTAATACGTGAAAATTGGTCCGGTAGAACTTCAGATATAACTGGCATACGAAATCGTCTCACGTTTTAATAATATAATAGATACAATAATACTCGTTTAAAATGCTTTTTGAGGGACCACCACTCTAGAGTGACTTAAAGCAGTAAAGCGTCTTATGCGGGATAATTGAAACAAAAATTAAGTGATTGAAATATCGAGTTAATTTTTTTTTACTATTGAACATATTACATAATTTAACGGGTAATATATTTATAAATGAATTATAATTACATACATAATTTTTTTTTGCTATTGAATGTAACGGAAGGACGAATGTACACTTGCGAACGAACTGCACTTAAAAATAATCTCATAATATAGTGCGATGAAATACTGTATGTAAAACTGTAGTATAGGTAATGATAAAACACGTTGTATTATAATAATAATAATAATAATAATATTTATTCAAAGAATAAAACGGGCAAATTGCCCAATAGTACAAGTAAATAAGTTAGATTGTTGATTCGGACATCGTACAATAACATAAATTAATAATAATAATAATAATCTAAGAGTATAAACTAAAATAGACAGACCTGCAAGACTGTACAAACGATTGCATAAAATAAAATATTACCTTTTATTAGTATGGTAAGTTTTATGGATTGAGGACAATGTAGTAAAAAAACAATCAATATTAGATGCAAGTTTATTACACAGAGGTAAGGCTCTTAGAATAGGGGAGTTTTTTAAATAATTTGTACTGTGTGATGGTAAATAGAAAATGGGAGTAGTTCGATTATATTTACGTATTACGTTGTTTTTATAAACTTTTATATATTTACTCGAATGACGTCTACGTTGAATTAAAATAATGTTTTATAAAAGTGATGGAGAACAAATTAGATCTGCAGTATACATGTATATTACGTTATTTGTTATTGACGTGAGGTGGTGCATCTATAGATGACGTTCTAAATGCGGTTGCTGCATGCACGCTTGATTTCTAGTTTAATAAATAAA
This sequence comes from Chaitophorus viminalis, assembly GCA_025469195.1. Lineage (NCBI taxonomy): Eukaryota > Metazoa > Arthropoda > Insecta > Hemiptera > Aphididae > Chaitophorus > Chaitophorus viminalis. The sequence continues at coordinate 85,771 of JAIPRK010000562.1, read as the reverse complement.
AACGAAAGTAAAAAAAGAGTCGCCTCACCCTCACCTTCATCAGAAAAAAATAACTGATCTGTAAGAACTTTGCACGATTAGTAATAATAATAATAATAATAATAATAATAATAATATAAATAGTATACGGAAATCGCGTGAGACCCAATGTACCGCGTTCGAGACTATATAATATTACATTGATGCGATGGTTACCGCGGGGTTATCCTGAACAGTTCCCGTACATGTGCATCGCGTGTTATATATCCGTGAAAATAATTACCGTATATATGCAGAACCGAATAAAATTCACATCCGTGGTTTTCGTATACGCGTTACATACTGTCCCGCACCTAAATCGGATATTATTATGTACGATACTTATATATTATGTATATATTATCGTCGTCTCGTGTGTGTACACATTATACGTACATTGAAACCCGAGTGAGTCGGATACGTCGTTTACCATTTATAACTGGGGACGCTGTACCATCCGCGGTTATATGTGTACGGGGTGGCACGTTTTTCTGGTGTAAAGAACACCGCGGATGAAATAGACATTTTTTGTTAATCTATTTTTATATCGATGGCCATATACGATTACCGCATAATATTAAATTCACGTTTCCGTCCCTTTAATGGTTTAGAGAAAAATATAGTGTATACGGTTGGGTGTAATTACATTTTTTAACCTCAGAAACTCTATAGTAAATGTACTCTATTATGTTATACTTATTTTTTGTTACTTTATGAATTAAATAAGCCCATAAATGTTGTTTCAGTGTCCAGGAAGATATAAAAACCTTCCAATTTTTAATAATTTATTGCAACAGTGCCAAATTGCATCAAAACATACAGATTGTAAGAATTACTATTGCATATACATAATATACCTATAGACTATATAGGTAACTATGAAATCAGTAATTGGATTTTAAATTTTGCGACACGAGATTTTTACAATTTTTTGGTTTTTATAAAACGCTGTTTTTTTATTTGCGATTTTACGGAAGGAAAAAAGTTAAAAGCTATTTTTTCAAGCAGGTAAACGGATGAAAATACGAATCTGCAGGTAGTACTATGTTTTTCATTCGACCGCCCTAAAAAATTACGAAAAAAATTTGTTCAACGTTTACCAGGGGCCATTCTGTATAATATACGTTACGTTCATTGTTTGTATTATTAGATTATATATACTTATATTCCGTCGGTGTAACGAAAATATTCGGAGAAAGCGATGAGACGGACGAGGAAAACATACCTATTATATTATAATATGTCGTGGAGACCGTCGTCAACTGCAGCAGTTGTTGTATATGGCCCAGGTTCTTGTGTTCGATTGTGTACCTGCTTGTGCGCGTGTACGTATGTGGAAACTCGGCAAATCGCGAGGAAGAAATTTTTACCAATAATGCGTGTTCCACACACTCGTACACATCTGTCCGTGTACAATGTGTATAATATTATAGGTATATATGCATGTGTGTATATTTGTTCGCTTGACTGTCCGATGAAATTCCGTTTCTTTTTCTTTTTCACGCGCGTTTAGTGTGTACGCACATTCCGTTAATATATGTTATTACTCATTATTATCATTCGGGAAACTTTCCGTCTCGCGACAAATGACAATAACTGTGGTGTTTTCGTGCTACTCCTATTATATAATACAACATATATATAATATTTAAATAATGCGCATAAAACACGACAATCGACGACGGATTGTGGCGAGAGTTAAACACGAATTAAAATTGCCCAGGAGTAGCCTGGGCAGTTATATATAATTTTTACATAAACCAATATTAGGTTCAATTGATTGTCCTGATATTCTCTCTTTAATCCGTTTTAAAATTAATTATCTTAATACTAGAGATCCAAAACCCTTTTATCCACTTTTTTAAACAAAAAATTATATCTTGAACTCTCCTGCTAACCTTCTTATGTCTGCAGGTAATACTTTTGTCTTTGATTATATTTAAATAATATTTTCTTTATTTAAATTGTATTCTATATTTACTTTAGCATTATTAATTTGTTCATTCTCTAATTTTAAGTAAAAACTATAAACTGTTGTTTTATGTATTAATATGTTTCTTCACATACAATGTCAATATTATTATGTTTTAGGACTCGCGTCCGTTTATATTAAGTTAATAAATTAAATAAATAAAAATAAATATATTGACGAATATTTGATGTCTGTATACCTATGCGTTGAACGACCTTTTTGCAAAACGATATTTAGCATATTTGGCAAACGTCGAATTGGTTCCCGGGTCAATTAAAGTGTACGAATTGGTTCCCGACAAAAAATACTTTTCAGTATACAACTGTTCGAATTGGTTCCCGAATAAAATTACTTATCAGTTTATCAGTATATAAACTCAATGTTACAAAATACGTATATGTACGATAATCTATAATCTTATAATATTTTATTAGGTTTTACGATATCTGAGAAAGTTTATAAATATAATTTTATATCTAATAGATTGGTTATGTTTCGTCAGTCTTGTCACAACTAACCTAGTGCGTTCGTTAAAATGGAAGTGATGTTAAGTGAACAAAATAAAAAAATCTTCGTTATTAAGGGTGAGTGCGTTGAAGTGGAAGTGATGTTTAATGAAAATAATAAAAAACTCTTCGTTATTAAGGGTTTCAAATACGAATTCCAAAAAGAACTATCGGGAAATGTTGGACTTGTACAAAAAAAAAAAATTACATAGTTTTTAAAAATAAATAATTTAAATAATGTTGAGGAATGTAATCTCGAACACAATCACGAAAAAGATAGTGAAAACATATTGGACAGGCAAGCATTAAGTAATAAATTAAAAAGAAAAGCTCAGGAAAATCTTGAACGTCCAACAAAATTAATTTGCCAAGAGTTACTAGTCAATGGTGATATTGAACAGCTTACTGCGCATGACGTTTTTAGAGTAAGACAAAATATTCACGCAAGTCGAACAAGTAAGTTATCTAAATTACCTAAAACATTAACAGAACTACATGAAGCATTAGATAATTACGATGTTACAAATCGTGGAGAAAATTTTAAATTTATTAATGATTGTGAAACAAATATTGTAATTTTTACTTGTTCAAATAATTTAGATATACTCGTCAAAATGAAAACAGTGTTTGTAGATGGAACTTTTAAAAGTTGCCCAAAGTTATTTTACCAGCTTTTTACCATTCATGGTGTAAAAGATAACAATTATTTTCCCTTAGTTTTTTTCCTACTGCCCAATAAGAACAGTACTACTTATATACAAGCATTTCAATTTATAGAACATCATATGAGGCCTGAAATTATTTTTGCTGATTTTGAAAAAGCTATTCACCTGGTAGTATCTGAAGTTTGGCCAGAGTCTAAATTAAGAGAATGTAGATTCCATTTAGGACAGACGTGATGGAAAAAAATCCAATCTCTAAGACTCTCAGATGAATTTAAAAATAAAGATTCAGAGATTGGGCAAATATTGAAATACTTTTTCGGATTACCTTTATCGCCACCTGATATAATACAAAACGTTTTTGTTGAGTTAATGGCTATAAAACCAGTACATGAAAAACTTGATTCATTTTTTGATTATGTACTTGAAAATTATATCGAAAATAAAAATGATTTTTTACCAAAAATTTGGGCAGATTTTTCAGCCACTTCAGAACGAACAACAAACTGTTGCGAATCGTTTCACGGAAAACTGAATTCTAGATTTTATTCCGCCCACCCAAATATTTTTTTATTGATTGAACAATTAAAAGCGGTGCAATGCGAAACATATAATAAAGCATAGAAGCTCACTTAAATTAAAGTCAAAAAAAATTGCTGAAAAGGAAAAGTGTATTGATGAAAATGTTAAAAAATTAAAAGAAGGCCAAATTTCGAACCTACAGTTTGTTAAAAATGCGTGTTGTAATTTCATACCACACTAATTTTTTTCATTTTTTTCAATAATTATTATTATTGAGAAATACGTATATGTAGCGTATATATATTATGTATATATTAACTACTAAGCAAAATTTTTAACCATACCTAAGTATTCTTCATAGTGTTTGAACTATTCAAACTTATTTGAATTCTAGACAGTCCTCTGTCTGAATAAATGGGAAGGAAATTGTTGCTGGTTGAATATATCATAATAATTTGAAAAGTTAATTTAACAAGGTTGTATTATTACGAAAGCTTGGGGGAACCAATTCGTATATTACCTGTAGACAACCCGGGAACCAACTCGCATGTTACCTGTAGATAACCCGGGAACCAATTCGACAATTGGGAACCAATTCGTAGTCGTCCGCATATTTATCTTATCGAACCTTTTCATGTTTTTCACTTTTCCATGAGTTGTGTTGCAATATATTATAATATAATTTATCAGTCAATACTCTTGCATAATAATGTAATATTATATGTGCACTGCTGGATTCGGTGAAGTAACCTTGTGCGTATCATCGTGTGAAAATATTTTCGAAAACGTCGGAGTTTATACCGATAAAATAACCGCACTAGATAATATATAATTTAGAGTATGTATTCTATTACATACACCTATATATTATTTTACATAAGTATATATATATACAATGTATAGAGTGCAGTAGTGACAGAAAAACGAGTATAAATAGGTATTCGCACGAGGTAGCTGGATGTAACCTAGACTCGACAGACTTCAGTACCGTTGCGTATTACACTATATTACATAGATGTATACGTTGGTAATAATAATATAAAACTAATCGATAACAATGCTGCGCTGTTGATTCTGTTATATCTGTGATTTTAATAAGCGGCTTCCACCGTGCGCAGGTACGCATTATATATACAAAACGGCGGTGCGCGCCGGCCGTGCTACTCTTTCTCAGACTGCAGCTATATATAGGTATAGCGTGTATTATGTTTACTGCAGGCCACTAATTATTATGTAATACACAGACAGGTCGGTGGCCGCGAGTCGATGAATGGCAATCATTTATAACGCCGCATATTATAGGTACGTGTATATGCTATTGCAGTATAATACCTATATGAGCTCTGCAACGTTTTGCGATTTTTTTTTTTTCAACAGAAAATGATCACGACTGCATTAAATTGGATGGATTTGAAATTGTTTTGTTTTTCAATAAAATTTAAAAACAAACGTTAATTGATTTTCAATAATCCTAATAAGGGACGAATGAAGATCAATTCGATGTTTTTAACTTTTCCAATATCAATGCAGAAAAAACGTTAGTTTTTTTAATCATCATGCTGTGTCGTATGATATGCGTATATTGGTCCTTTAGTTTAAGATCAGACACGGTCGCGCATCCTTCACGCAATCCACTTAATACAGTACTAAACACTTGTAGCCTGTAAGTATATGTATCTCGTCTGAATACCGTTTCCGCAAAGGATTGCGGCCTTTGCTTGAATAGGGTACGAATTTGGTTTTGGGTCTCATAAACCGGTGATGATGGCCGTCCTCCACTGCGCATCTGTCTGCGGAAAGCGAGACGCATCAGTGCAGTGTCGTTTACCTTTCGGAAATGTATATAACATTCACACATTCGTACGAATAATATAATAAAAACCCTATTACGTTTGGTAAAATGAATAAAAAAAAAAAAATATCGGAAAAAATTAAAAACTCGAACCGTGAAAACGCGTATAGTCGTGTAGTATTATGCTATAATAGATATGCGTATATTGTCGAATAATACGTGGAAACAACGTCGGTGGTTCCTACGCCTCCATCCACGCGTTATTACCCACACAAATCATCCGTATGATTATTCTAAACGACATTTCGTCGACCGTAAACGAAATAATATAATTTAATTTTTTTTAGCATTTATAGTGTGTAATTATTATATATGCGTATATAATCGTCTCAAGACGTGCGCGCTCGCGCTCAGCGAAATAGCACTACACACGCACAAGTCTCTGCAGCGTGTGATAATAATATATAATACATTATGGCCACGTGATGGTAACGGGGGCGAAAATATGAATCGAATTTCAAACATTTTCCCAACCGCGGCGGCCGTTTGTCCAGAAAATAATGCGTATATATATATATATATATATATAATTCGAAAACCTGCACGACTGCTTGTACATAGATATATAGGTACATACTACATACGCATTATATACTTTATATACACCGAGATGCATTATAATTATTATACCACTGCGGCATCCGCAAAATGTTGGTGTTCAAACGCTTGAGGGTATAGGGGGTGTGTGCAGTAATCTCCGATGCCGCCTCGCGGTGTATATAGGTATTTCGAATAATCGATTAATATCCGCAGCGGCTATCGTCTCTCGCGGAAAGTGCGGCGGCGCGTGTACAGGTATGTGAAAGGAGAGAGGAAAAAATAAATACAATTCAATTTATAATGTACTGTGTGCGTATTATTGTATTATTATTATTGTTATTGTTATACTGCGGCGGATGCACACCGTGTTTTAAACGTCGTTAATCGATGGAGATTTTCAAAAGATAATTTGCCGTGCAGCTGCATTGCGGTGCGATAGTCGAGTTCGGTTCTCTGGTGAAATTTATGTAACCGCGAAGTGCGGATCCGAAGCATTCGAACATTGATGGCAATTTACCAATCATTATTGCATAGAGCCGCATTATACACAGTACACAATAGGTATGTACAACAGCACTGAAATTGTCGAGAAAAATGCCACAGATAAAAGCGTTGCAGTTCGGTAGTACTTATCCAAGTGTGTACGTATGTGTGTGTGTACTATATAGCTTCTTCGTTTGAGTCGTAATGCATTTTATTCCGCATGCCCCGATGACGGCCTGCGAGAATCCTGCGACCGCGCGCACAATCGAGTCCGAGAACACCGGCGGGGGCGGATGTACACTGAACAGTGTATACCAATATAAAACAATTATCGCAGCGGTTGTGTTTTGGCTAAGTGTAGCCCCGAGTAGTCGTGTAATGCATGTATAAATATATGAGTGCGTACGTGTTTTATATTATATTGTAATACCGCAATGATAGTGAGCACTAGCTAGTATTACGAACAATCCAAATTTTTTTGCTCATACATGTAAAATAAAAAAACGGATGAGCCTCGCTTTGCTGTACAGTTGTAGATAGAGTGCACCTCGTTTATAGGATAGGTCATAATGACAATGGATTTGTTAAATTTGAATGCAATGATAAATATCATTGTATACGAATAACGATTCTGAACGGAGTTAATATGTTTGTCTAAAATGGGTATATAATAATGTAGTATTTTATATTTAAATTGAATTACAATGCAATTTCGTAAAAATTTAAATTTAAAACAGTCATAAATTTTTTTCTTTTAAGTCCAGTAGAACTTTTTTTTTTATAGATTTATGAAGAGTAGCTTATGGATCACCTAGTGTTAAAATTTTGAACCTTAGTTTTAGACAGAAAAAATGTTATGATTTTCAACTACAAAATAACTTGCAAATTATTGCGATTTTAACATATTTAATACAAATTTTAACTTTATGGGCTTTTAAAAAAAATTTGAGTGAAACAATCTCCGATATTTTTTAGTGACGATAAGTTAGGCTTATTATAAACCTTGTATTAAATTTTCGAGTTTTCGGCCAGCCAATTAAATTTTATAGATATTTAAAAAAAAAAAAAATTACAAAAATCGAAAATTTAAATTGTCTATAAATAAGTCAAAATATTTTGAAAACTTATCCATGTATAGAGAACACCAATATAAAAATTTGGTGAAAATTTCAAGTTATTGCGGTTTTTCGTTTTTGAGTTAAAGCATTTTAAAAAAAAATGTTTTTTGGAAAAACGTGAATTTGCGTAAAATTTCCTGTTTTTTTGTAATTTTTTAAAAGTATTAAAAAAGTTGGATTTTGGACTTGCTCAAGTACCATCTACATTCGAAAACTTTCCTTTCAGAAAAGTTGCTGTTTAAGAAAATTGAAGCATTTTTACTGCCCCAAAACGTAATGACAGACACAAAAAAAAAAAAAAAAAATAATAAAAAACAAAACAAAAAAAAAAAAAAAAACACACATCATTGTAAAACCAACTTCACTCCGTTCAGAATCTAAAATAAGAGTCCTCGGTCCACTTCAAGTTGCAGCATCCTGGGGTCCGTGACTTCATTCCAGTCGGGAATCACTGCGATAGTTACGCACTGAATAAAATATGTACCCGCTATATAGTGTATTCGTGCGTGTACATCTGTTGCATATTATAAACAATATTGTCGTATCCCGCTGTTTATAATAATATAGTCGTTTGCAGTGTATTACACACCGAATGCCTATAGGCTCCCGAGTCTGCCGCACATCACCGATTTAACATATGTACGCGTATATACAGCGCGATAAATACGTATAGTGATGTGTGGAAATATCGTTTATATATAATATATAGTCTTGTGTCACAAGTTTACCTCTGTACAACGTTTTGGCGACTTCGTCTGCGGTACACGATGTGTCAGCGAGTTCATGTAGTTACGATTAGTCTTACCGTGCGATTGTCGTGAGGGGGTGATGACGATAATCAGTGCGGGGCGAAAACAGATAGCATGTTGTCCTCTGCCTATAATATAATCAATATAACATAAAGGCTGCAATAGAGATGACGTGTTTCACGACTGTTATCAGGTCTTTTTTTTCAAACACCGTTTACTATTCGCAATTTTTATATGTTTCTTTACGCGTTACGTTTTTATCTTCGAAAGTTTGTGCTGGCACCCGATTTGAGAACCGCCGCATTGTGTATAATATGCGTATATATTGGGTGTTCCATCGAAATATGACAAATGCATAACTTGTTCTAATCAGCATTTTTTAATTTTCTTTTTGTATATAAATTATAGACACTTGTATATAATACACGTATAATATATTAAACTTTTTTATTTTTTCTATCAAAAGTAAAAAATTTTAAATTTTTATGTAAAAGTCCAATATAATTTCTAAGATTTATCTCTTATTAGTTAGTTTAATAATTTTTTTGGAATTAATGAAAATTCCAATAAACAGCACGGCTACGATCTTGGGAGTCAAGATTATGATATCGTCGGCCATTTGAAGATATAAAATCGTCACCGTAAGTAAAATATTTAAATTTTACCAAACTTAAAAACTTGTTTAAAAATATTAACAACTAATAATAATAATAATGATAATTTCGCATAGGTATCAAAATTTTTCTAAGTAAAAATTAAATTTATAAAATGGCTAACTTGGTTTTTCTTTGAAAATAACTAAAATGTTGAGCTCAAAACAAAATTTATTGCATTTGTCTGATCATCTCCGTACTACGTATACATAACACGCATAAGCATAATATCGTATATACGCATGCATTACTATTATGATAAATTATTAATGGGTTCACGCGCGTGGGCGGTTCGTGCGTTGCTGTCGCAGTAGTAAATTTGTCGTACAAGAAGATTAATCGACCCGGGTGGAGAATGTTAAGTGTTGAAACGAAACCGGAGGGGGGCATGTGCTACAGCTTCTATATCGCGGGGGAGAGACTTCAACGTGAAAACACGACTCATCTCGTATTTCGAAAAACCGGTGCGCGGCTTCCAACTTATTCGTAAAACGTATATTATATTCTAATGTATAACGTGCGCGCGCGCAGGTGTGTGTGGTATAACATTATTATGGTGCACACACAAGTTCAGCGACCAGTCGTGAGAAAAGCCGTTCATTGCCTCCTCGTATAATATATGCGTGTATACGCACGTGGTGAGCGCGGCGTGTGTACACGTCTATAAAATATAAACGGCGGATGTCGTATGCAGGTGGGATATATATATATATTATATTGTGGCCACCGATTTGATTATTGGTAATAGAATGCCCGCGCGGTATTTGTATCGTTATAAATACGGTTTGACGATGATAAAATATTGCGCATATAGGTGAGAAAAAGCATCGGCGGTGGCAGATGACCGCAGAGTTTAGCTGAAAATCGTTTGCTGCTTGCTGCCGCGATGCGTTACGGAAGACCGCAATATCTTTCCGTGAATATATTATAATATACGGTACATACATTTTATTAATATAATTATATCATTGAACGGCCGAAACGTGGACGAAAACTGAAATCATGCGCATTCCGATATCATCTGGCTCGTACGAAACAGTGCAGAGTCTGCGTTGCCACCGATACACTAACCGATACACACTACGATTATAATATCCATCCATATTATTATTATTATTATTATTATTATTATTATTATTATTATTATTATTATTATTATTATTATTATTATTATAATTATTATTATTATTATTATTATTATGTGAACCCGTTTAGAGTTTGGCCGATGCGTTTTGTACGCGTGAACAGTATATTTTGTTGTTCATGCAGATAAAGTGATGGATAATTCTTGATAATATATTTATATAGTATATAAATTATATGTATCAGGGGTGGTTACTATAAATATGCTCCCGAGCCACTTGGATAAATACAATTATATCAAGAGCCTAAATTACGTATATTATATTTTATCATTTTTACAATTCGATCCAAGTAATATAAATGTAGCTTATATATTAACGTATACAATTACATATTAATTCGGTCGTATATTTTGTTTAGTTTTTGTAAACATTATTGTAACAATAACAATCGGTAATTGACAATTTCAAGAGAATTAATTACAATATTACAGCAACGCGTGTTCTTACAGAAAACATCCAATGATGTTTGAATCTATTTGTTGAAATCCTGCATCGTTGGCTAACTTTTGTAACGCTTTTAGAAAAAATTGTAATGCGCCATCCGGGAAGTTGTAGCATTACAAATTTCAATAATGCGGGATAACCAATGCCCAACCAACCAGTTAAGACAATAAAGTGTTTTTTCTGTGTGCAGAATCTTGTGCTCGTTACTGTGGAGGACAATATCTTTTGCATGGAGATCGACACTAATTGTCTGTATGTCCAATTATAATATGCTCTTGCTGTGTTTTGTTGCATACGACAATTGTAATACGACCGCCGTTATCGTGCTGTACACTTGCATATATATAGTGTTTGACCGTATATATTATGACGTGCAAAATATCGCTCGATTTAAACGCACATTATTCGTCTCGTCAACGGTGGTGGCATCGGATTGCTTCGTGAAAACGACCGGACTGCTTTTAGGATTTTCGATTGTTTTTTGTTTTCACGAGACAACGACCACGTTAAACGCCCTCGAAATCGTCTGCGTCGTTCCGTGTGACTTCCCGACCTATCCAAACACTTATGTACCGTCCGCGAGATGCGTACATAATACACTAGCCCCGTTGATGGGCGGTCCCGCGATATAGCGGTAAATATGTAATACGATATTAATATAATAATACAATTACGCGTGTTCATTGTCACCGCAGTATTATTATTATGATTATTACTATTATACCCTCGCGTCATCGGGTATATATTATACATATAAGCTGATGGTTTTTTGAGACAAAACAACTTTATTCCATAAACCGCTATACGCACAAGATATATATTTATAAATAATTGTATGATACGGTCGAACACACTACTATACTGCCGCTGCACACACATACATACCTTATACAGTGTGTTTCACTCAAATGGTAACACGAAATATTTCTGTCCAGTGACCTTATATTGAAATAGGGTTTTTTTAGGGAGTTAGGGAATTTTAAAATACACATTCTGTGATATTTTTCAAATTTTGAATCCTTTTATTGTGCGCATGCGCAATCAAAGTTGAATTTTTTTAAACGGCAACACCTATTTTTAATACCAGATTCGGATTCAAAATTTTTTTTGAGCAACTTTGATTTATAAACTTTTTTTCTATCTCAAAAATTGACTGACTTACAACAATTTCAAATTTAAACAAAATAGATTTTTGCTACATTTTTCAATTTTTTATATTTTATCATTTTAATTTTAGTTTTGGTTGGAAATAGCTGCTATGGTAAAAAGAAATTGCTGTATGTCTTACAATTTTTGAGATATGAAAAAAGTATTAAAAAAAGGATTAAAATTTGAAAAATATCACAGAATGTGTATTTTAAAATTCCCTAGCTCTCTGAAAAACCCTATTTCAATCTAAGGTCACTGGACGGAAATATTTAGTGTTACCATTTGAGTAAAACACACTCTATATAACGGAGGCTGAGCAATACCGCGTACATAGTCACCCGACGATTATAATTTTTTTTCCGGGTCCGACGCGCGATGTGTGAGAATTATCCTATGACATTCTCTCTAGGCCTGGTAGTTTATATATATATATATATATATATTTGTATATGTATCACAGATATTTACTGCAGACTCGGGTACGGTGATCAGGAATGTAAATTCTGAATAAAATGTTTAAGCGAATACGTAATAATAATTGCATGAATTTGCTCTACATTAAACATATATACGTTGGACGTGATTGATGTTGATGAAATAATGATTGATAACGACAAAAAAAAAAGCAATAGGTACAAATGTATCTAAACCTGTACGTTTAGTCAACCGTTAGTCAAGGGTACATTGTATAGTATAGGGTTGTAGGACGGCTTGTGTCTGCAGACTTGATAAACGGATGGATTTGGAATCGGCTGTTTGCCCTCGCGCGTCGACGATCGGAGGGTTGAGAGTTGGAATCTTGTGACCGTTGTATTATGGTATACTTAGTATATTGTCTAATCTTATAGAGAAATTAAATATTTAATTCGATACATTTCTGTTGGCTTTATTAGTTTTGCTTTTTCTATTTGTTTTTTTACAGCGCAGGCTATATACTATTTATATATAATGCTTAAATGTATTTTTACTATTGAATCGTATTGTCTGCTGTTTCGTTATTTTATGTATGTTTGTATGTTATTCCGAATTTGAAACAATTTTGGCATTTATCCCAACAAATGTTGATCTTAATTTATATATATATATACATTTATACATTATATATATATGCAAATTTCAACCTTTAAAATGATTTTAATTTTAATGAGATTTCCGCGTACCTGCACTCTGCAGCTGCAACACTGGAGGTCGCGCTGTCCGCTAGATAATATTATAAATTATTATAATAATAGTTTGCCTACCCGACAAACGACAGACTCGATTTCATACGTATACCCGTCCTGTCGCGATTAACCGTTATCGTAGATGAAAACGGTCGCGAAAAACATAATATAACAATGTATTATATGTCATCTAAAAATTATTGAACTCGACACCGTTGCAGCGGCTTGGATTCTGCAACGCGACACCGCCGTTCTACATATGCGCTGTGCTTGCTGTAGCTGTATATGTGTATGTATATGCTTGTATTTGGCTGTTGTTGTTTTCAGTGCGCATACTTATGATGGCATATTAATGTATGTGCAGTACGATGTTATATTATTATATTATTTCGTATGCGTTTTGCCTGTTTACGGTTTTGTACTCGCCCCCTCGGTACGAGTGCGCGCGCAATACCTACATACGTGGCGGCGGTGGATGGCGTGGGCACGCAAAAATGAATAATAAAAACGAGTTGCCTATAATAATATAGTCGCTAGCAGGATGATTCATTATGCGAAATAACGAACGACGACGACGACAAAAAATAATTGAAATGCCGCGCCGTGCGAAATCGACATGCCGACGACGCAATTAATGGCGGTGCGCGGACGCTATTAACACAACCCCTCATGTACGGGGGTATACAGCACGTGCGTGACAATTAAACACAACTACTATAGGTCGTGGTGTTATAATTTACTACGGTACACAGGTACGTGTGAGCGTAAATCGTGTTTATTTATAATACGTATATTATATCTATCTATAATGCCTATGTGCTCTTTTCGCGCGCATAAGTATCCATTAAATGCCAACGGGAAAATAAGGGGACACAGCTGCGGTGCAACCATCTTCTTCTTCCCCTCCCACGCGACCCGTATTGTTCTGAAGAAACATTTCATTCGCTTTCCGGGTCGTCGTATCTCCAACACGCACTTCATACTATATATAATATATAGATACCGACATAGTGTATAGCACGGCTATAGATACTATGGTTATGCGCAACGGCCTATATCGGGCTGCAGTGGATAACGTCCAAAAATGTTCTTATCAAAATACCTGCTTTCTGCTAGAGATCCTTGTGGATTATTTTTGTACTCATTTTTGCCATTATATAATATATATTTAGATGTATCTATAGCCGTGACTATTACTACATATAGTATATACTATTAATATCATTATTAATAATCCGCTGTGCCAATGGGGGCGCTGTTAACAAGCAGGTAGTTCACAGAACATATACAGGATATGTTTGTCTAATTTGCTAAGAACATTTCATTCCGTTTTTTCTAGTACCGTTGTGCAACCATAGTATCTAGAGCCTTGGTGTATAGTGATTTCCGTATGCGATTATACTGCTGCAGTTTATTGCTAAACACAAAACACTTTTACCAACAATATATTTAAAGAGAATAATAATATGTAAGATATCGAACGATGAAGCAAATGAGTTCAGATCCTTGCGCAAGGGTAGTGGAGGGAGGGTGGGCCGGTTTGGGATTAAACGTCCTCCGGCCATGTGAGGTTATGATGATGGCTCTATACTACCTGCAGTTGCTATAGTGTAACTATAAATTTTAATAACTACCTGATGGACGATAATTTTTTGTATCATATCGTCTCGATACACATATATTTAAGATCTGCAATGGATGAAAGCCACGTGAATGAATTACATTTCGCCTAATATACATCGTGATATGAACTTGCAAGTTAATTAATTAGATGCATTTTTTTTCTTTACTCCTTGTAAAATTACTGTCACATTTACTTTATTAATTATATAATATTGCTGTGAAAAAATTTAAAATCAATATACATGTCTACTCTGCTACATTAACATTTCATTTTGTACAATACATATAGTCTTCTTTTCGCTGTTTTTACACTGCTTGAAACCGTAAAAGTATGATTAACACATGTATGTAGTATTATGAATACTGCGGTTACCAAAACAAATTCTATAAAAAAAAAAAACACATTAAAAATAGTAATATTCAGAAAACTATTTTCATATGTGTTTTCACAATGATAATCAATTAATTGTTTACAATGCACACGTTATAAAATACACCTACGTATAAGTCGCGGCACGTATTATACAGAAGAAGAATGTGCGCTCCGGAAACGCGATAGTCGGACACTTGTGTAGGGTGCGTGCAAGAAATATTTTTATGGTTTATAAATATGCTTGTTATACGCAGACCCGGTGATTTCTTTTTCCTGTTCAACAGTGGTCTTATCCTCTATCCGCCTGGTCTCTCGCTTTGGATTAGCGCATTTATGTCCATGTGTACATTATAATAGTTATCTATACAATGTAATAGATGTATGCATGTACGTTTTCCGAACGTATATTATCCGCAGCTATTTCATATTAAATTATATGTACCTGACTCAATTGCGCGACAACTACTATAAAATGCCACGACTGTTCCGGGTTATATGTACAAAGACGACGCCGCCTCTACAGTGTTCAATGCGTCTGTACACGATTATAATAATATTATTATTATTTCGTGTATACCTGTGTGCAAGCGCATTTACCGACGATACGCGACGTCTTGGTACGCGCTTGTATGAAATACTTTTTATATTATGTGCTTACACGGACGTTATTGTAACCTATATATAATATATGAATATGTACATGTGTGCGTGTGCAGGCAAGGAGTATACATTTATACCTAATATACGTATGAGTACGCGTGTATAATGCGTGTGCTCAGAGATCCGACACCAAACTGTCACAAAGAGGTCTCCATTCAACGCGCCCCGGTGCACTGGTTAACTCATCGGTGTCTGCGATGCACTCGACGTATCGATATGTATATTATAATTATATGTACCGCAGTCTACGTGTGTTTTGATACGCGACGCGACGTCACCGTCCAGCGTTTATGGGTTTTTTTCCCCTGCGTACGTTTAAATGAATTATAATTTCTATATACCCATTTCGCCGTATGAGCTCAAGTCGCATTTACCACGTACGAATAAGCGCGTTCCCGTTTCGCGAATGCATTCGAGCTGTTGCAGATCTGCAGCGCAGTCGTTGCGCGCGTATATATCGCGATATTTCATCGGACGTCGATGCCGCTGCTCTACTGCAGTTCTTGTACAATATAGTGCGCTGACCGACTACGATCGATATACGTATTGCTCGTATCCTATATATAAGTGTATATACGTACATGTACTAACGTTTGATCCGCGTAATCGAATCGTAATCGATTTCCGTTCGTATTATTATGTTAAACGTGTATAGTTTACACATGTACACCTGTCTACGTATTGTATTATGCAACTCTTGAAATACCGTTTATTATGTATAGACATGTATTATATATATGTAGTTTATACGTGTTTGTGGGAATTGAAATCGTGGCACGGTTGACGGTTTTGGTGACTTGAACGCCCGCTTCGGTGTTTACATGCAGGATTTTCCACCAAAAATTAATATTTAAATACTTAGACGCACGGTCTTAGAAGATAAGATCCGACAACTTCTCACCTCTACCGTTTCAGTATAAATAGGTCCGCTTAAAAAAATGAAAACAAATGACCACCTTTATAGTAGAGCGCTGATATTCATAAGACGTTTTTGAGATTAGAAAATAAATATTAAAATATTAAATACAATACAGCTACAACTTGGAAAATATTTTTAAAGAGTAACACGGCTTCTCATTGATAGAACGTAGATGTTGAATATTGATGTATTTTATTAATTCAAATTGCAAAGTTGAAATAATAATACAAATTATTACGCATTAGCTCAAAAACTTCTGACAAGCGCAATTTCACAAAAAGCGATCAGCAGATAAAACGTTTTTGATACCGTAAGCGGAACACTGATAAAGTAGGTTTGTCAGACTTTATCTTCTAAGACTGTGCTTAGACGCATTATAGACCTATTATCATAATATACTATGTATAATATTATCGTAAACCGCATATACTATAATGTTATAAAAGTACACGTGTATCAATGGTTTACCAAACTTGTTTAAATTCAAACTTCCTTAAAAATAAATTTATCGTGCTTACCACAAGTAAATTAAACCTAATATAAGACGCGTAATGCGTGGGTAACTCTTTGCATAGTTTAAATATTTAAATATTTTTCTTCTTTGGACAAAAAGTGGTCGGAAAATGAATGGTTGTAAAAATATTGCTCCACGTCTCCCTTGTTAATCGCACACTTTGGGAATTACTGTATTACAATAAGGTATAATATATTCGCGCAACTAGACGTGAAATATGGCTAAAGTTATGGTTGATGTAGTAGCTGTACGTATTTATATATAAATATATGCACGTACCTACATGTATACTATTATATTATGTATCATGTATGCGTGTACGTATAATAATAATAAAGACATAAATATTACACGCGGCACTGCAGTTGTCCGGAGAAATTTGTAACTGAATTATAATATCCATGGTAGAAATATACATATAGCTGTTTAAGTTTTCGTGGTAAATAATGCCAACAATCGATATATTGTGTATAATTATGCGTAAAGGTGTGTCTTTGGAAACATGCATTATTATATATTATATAATAAGGCATATATACGCACTGCAGTTAAATATATGTATGCACATTTGTACTGCAGTCAAATACGGTGTGAATATGCCTACACAAACATTTACGTATTATACACGCATGTCTAGTCCACGATTGCAACGTGTTGGCGTATGTACATATTATGTTATTATATTATTACATCGTTGTTTCGATGTAGTGAAAATAAAAACGAATTAAAATACGGAGATGTATTGTTTTTCGTATCCGACGGATATTATTGATTCTAAATAGTTCTCTACGATATAACATTATTATTATATTATTATGTACGTTCATTCCCGCGGTGACCTTCTGGTCTTGCAGCGCCATGTTATATATATATATATATATATATATATATATATATAAATACATAGATACAATACGCGTATAAAACGAAAACTATACAGTCCAAGACGCACCCTAAACAAACCACAATCCTGTCTGAAACGAAAATCGCATTTAAATTGTAATGTCTTTATCGTTTGCGAATAAAATCATACTTATGCTTTTGTTCACCAGTCAACTCGGCTAAAATGTCAAATATTTCATTCTTAAAGATACTGTTGGTGAGGTTCCCTATATAGTTATGTTATTCACTATAGGTTGGCAACTCGCGAGCTGTAAACGTTATTTTTTTTTTTTAACGATTAGAAATCAAAAAAATAATATTTTATTCTATTAATTGCATTTGAGTAATAACTATATTATATACCTACCTAAAGTAAATATTATGAAAAAATACAATTTTATTTCACCGGACCTCATGTTTAATCATTAATTTTATATTCCAAGAGAATATAGAACTTGCCGATCCCTGAAGTTATACTATGGATATTATTAGACCGCTGCTGTACATTAACGCGAATGGAGCGAATAAAAAAACGTCATGTGCTATGTTTGGATATTCAAGTCGTACAGATCGTACCGGGCGTCCGGGTTGGTACATAGGTATATATACCTATAAGATGACACCGGGCTAACATGCGGTAACGAGTTTGGGTCGCCGATGACGGTGATATATTATATGGTGTGCGCGAGCGTAATGCACTCGATAATATGTCGGACAGTGGCTTCAATGATCATCATTGTCGGTGTGCCTTCCACGACCCGCAGACCACCCAAATCCCATAAAAACAATCGCAGTGGACGTAATAACTATATACATATAAATATACTACATCGCTTTAACTGTTAGCTGCTGCTACTGCCCCAGTCTGATATTATATTAATATATTTCGTTCTCGAATGTTCATTATATTTTTTTAATTTGCTTTCCCCCTCCCTTTCCACTGTATCGGGGCGAGTAATAATAATTATAACAACTATATAGTAATGGTATTATAATGTATATTTGGTATGCCGCATGAACGTACACATATAGATACCAAATAATAATAATGTCCTGCCGTCGTGTACATAAATAATAATAATAATAATAATAAAAAATTTAATAATGGTAATACACTATAAATTCGCGTGCTTATAATATATGATCATGTGTATACGGCGGTGAATCGAAAATCATTTAAATGGATATGCGTGCTATGTACATGATGTATATGTAGGAGAAAGGAACGGACTGACAAGATTTCCCATTTACGCAGCATGTACTGTAGTGTATATAATACTTAGATATGTATTATATGACACTTGGAAGATTATTCGATTTGCCGTGCGTTATAGGCCGCAGTGTAATATAATATAATTACTACATTATTATAATATGGGTCATGCGCGTAGTCGTTTTATGTGAGGTACCTATTTATTTTTTATTTTTTTTTATTCTATCCGTATGTAACATGTATGTATTTACTTCACTACACGGTTTTTACCTCAGTGGATTATTCTCGGAAAAATATGTACATATTTAGTAGCTTGCGCACCCGTCAAATTAAAATAATAATTATATAATAAAATAAATTAGTTTATAATATAATATATAAACGTACGTATATTATGATGTAGCGCAGTACGAATAAATATCGCATAAACATGTATATATAAATATACACACACACACATATATATATATATGTATGTATAGATACGTATAAACTATAAAACTGATAATATTGTTAAGAAAAAGTCGTTCAAATCGAGAAAGAACATTACAATATTATTAGATTAGTATAGTGGTTGGATATTGATCTATACGATCCGAAGATATTTTTAAAAATATATAGTGAATTATAATATATAATATACATATCAACCGGATAATATTTTAACGCGCACCATCTTTTTTTTTCCTTTTTTTTTCTTCATCAATTTATAACATGATCTAATCACATGCTTTAAAAACATATTATTATTTATTAAATCGTCGCATTAATAAATTTATACGTACATATGTAAATACATACATGATAGGAGGAACATTTTTGGATGGTGTTGCTGTAAAAAGCCACCTATATAAGCACAGCGAGTTAAATTACAGTTAGGTCTTGGTTTAAAGTATTAATTTCATATGTTCAACATACGTAGAAAAGTAAAAATATTACAAATTTCTCAGTGTAATGTAATAAAATTAACGTTTACAAAGTTTATATTAAACCCAAAAGTTTTGTACAAAATGAAATGTTATCATGAAATAAACCCACTCATCATCATCAATGCGCTTAAAAGTTCTAAAAGAATAAACGTAAATACTCTTTTCACCGAAAATCTTATTGTATAATATATAGGTACTTGTATAATGTACACGTTATAATATGGTCCTGCATTATGTATTCACTACGGTTATAATAGTACAGCGACAACAGTCCGATATAAAACATCGTATATTATTCTCCCTAGACAATGACATGTGTCGACGATAGATAATATATATTACACATATACTTCAAGTGCTGCTCGTGCATCTCTAAGGCATAGTCGTTATTATACTTATATAATAGTTACACTAATATATACATTATACGCGTATAAGAAACGTATCCCGGCTGATTCGGGAAATATATAAATATACTGTAATAACAATGACTAATAAAACAAACCATTGGTATAGGTCACAGCTGTATGTAATGTATATTATGTATAAAATATTATAATTTTTGCGTTCGAAATGATCGGACACATGTTGTGTGTAGTGTAGGTCGCAAATAGTTGTAAACTGGAAAACATCTTTGCAGTTCAGTTCACATATGGTTAACCGCAACGGTTTGAGTAGATACCTGTGTGTATATTACAATATTCGTGCATACGTCTCTTCCGACCTATGGGTATGCGCGTTTGCCAGATAAACGGCTTTTACCAGTGTGCCGTCTCCGTACGCATACAGCAGATTCGTAGATAACACCAAAGTATTATTAATATATGCGTGATTTCCGGCACAGTACTATATTATAGTGTATAAATATATAATATGCGTTATGAGCGGTACCGCGTGAAATTCGTCTATATCTCGCACGTGTATTTACTTCGAACGAGTTTCGCCAGTAGTAGTCGCAGTCGTAAAACGACTTAAATACAATACTATTAATAATAATATTTTAATCATGTAACACGCTACATACGTATCTTTTCGGTGACGACCTTATTCTTGCGCGCGTCTATCTGACGGACGATGTGGCGCACTATTCCGTACTACGACGAAATCGAAATTCCGTCATCTAGGTTAATATGTGCATATATGTTTATGTTGTACAGCTTAAACAACTTTTTCCCGAGTTGAAAGAGAACACTCTTTTCGAGATGATATAAATTTCTGAAAAATATATTATGTATATATACATATATGTATAGTGTACGACACTATGTAGAATAACTTTTGATTAAACGTTGCTATAAGAAAATAATAACAAGTGGCATAATATTATTACATCTTCAAGTTTAATATTTTTTGTTAAAACTAATAAAACTTCGTTGTCCTAATTTTTATTTGACGTTTCGCGAAAAAAGAAAAATTAATAATTTTATACTTCATTAACTGAATCTGGATTACATATAGATGATGTATAGGAGTGGACCAAGATGAATATGTTCCCTAGTCACACGGATAAATACAATAATTATGTCAAGTGTCAAAATGTTTGTTTTATCGGTTTTAAAACTTGATTTAAGTAATAAAGATAGCTTATAGCCGATAAACATACTAAATAACGTATTAGTTCAGTATATTCTGTTTTGATTGTATACTAAAAAAATTAAAATTCATAATAATAATAATAATAATAATAAGTACATTTTGGTTTTTATTATTTAGATGCAAGTCGCAAGTTGGCCACCCATAATATATAGTGTACAGTAAATAACTATATATGTATTATTAAATAGTTTATATTTACTGTCGATAATTATAGATACAATCAATATAGTTTTTAATTTAATAAAGATTGTGTATACTAAGAGTTATAACACCATATATCGTGTAGGAGTTGACTATACGTCCTATGTTTAGGAAATTACCTACATTTGTACAAGATCTTACCACTCCTCCGAGTATTATAGGTAGGTTCTGTCGGATCTCTGCGATTTACCGTCATCGACCGTGGAAGAGGGAAATTATATATAATGTATAATATTATATCCATTATATATTTATTATTCACTGAACTCTCGCGCAAATATAGATCCGGATATTTATAATATAATATAAAGTGTATGCGAATTATTGAAGCATTTATATATAAATAAATATACGTATGAATATGATGGTACGTGCGTGTTATTAGGACACATTGTTATTTAAAACGTGTGCGGATTTACATCTTAATGGGAACTTTAAATATACCAGCGCCTAAAATACGCGTGCAACATCACTATAATAACAATAATAATAATATTTTATATATAGAATACAGCGGCGGCGTGGCGTGCTTGCTCTTTGACGACGCCCGAGGCCTTTGCAGCTAAAATTCGTGCTTATACGTATGATATATAGGTGGTTCGTTAATATTTTATTTTTACTTGCACACGTTTGGATTTCGTATATTTGTACCGGCGCCGAGACGATGACCACGCGAGATAGATAACTACGCGTACAAGATGCATGCATGGTTAAATGTATAGTGTAACGTATAAATAGTATATTATGCGTTTCCGACCGAATTTTTATGTGCAGCGTGTGCAAAGCACTTGTGTGTATTGAAACACATACCGTATTGTATAAATAAATAATATATATTATAATATGAGATTATGCATCTGTACACGGAGATCGGTAAGTTTTTCTATACTACCGCGTGATATCGTCTTTCGCGTGCGCGCACACACGCCACTATATTATATAGTTCTCGGAACACGAAAAACGCATAAAAACACCCATAAACCATGATTTGCGCGTCGTTCGCCTACCGGTTCGCGCGTTTAAATCACTACGCGCGCCCGCACTCGTACACACCCCATAATATTACATTATACGGCGCTATGATAATGTTATTACCGAGCATTACAACTCCCAGAAAGCAAGCCATCGATTTAATACGTATGCACACACCGAAGCGGTTAGACATTTTTTACCTGGCACACAGACATTTTCAGATCAATTTCTATAATTTCCGTATGTATATATATATATATATATATATATATATATATATATATATATATATCATAGCTATCAGTGTACTTACAACTTTCCGTTTGTTTGGCGCCTGCATAAACCTTAATTGGAACTTATACCGTCGTAGTATAGGCTTATAGTTTAACGTTCCCTTCATATTGTGTATAGATAATAAAGGTGTATTACACAATACATAAATATTTTTACTCAGAGGAAACATTTGAACCATAACACTTCATATATTAGTATATATCGTACTGCGCACTGTAGTATTATCAGACTATATAAGCATTATGTACTACTTAAATCAGATCTGTTTATAAAAACGTATTCGTAGCTGTTTATTTGGCTTGTATAATAAAAGTCAGGCTACCGAGATTTATAGTGGGTGAGTGTGTGTTTACGGGAAAAGAATACTTATAATTATATAAAATAATGATGTCCATTATATTATAGCTCAAATAGAAAAAACTACTCAGTACTTTCTGGCCGATTTTGTGTTACAGAAATAACAGCGTTTCACAATAGTTCCTCGTATAGTACTAGCTGATTCATATTATTTTTGTAAAAAATAAACCCTCCGCATAAATGATCTTCGTCGTTGGTGGCGACCAAGTCGAGGCTATTGGATGCAAATATGAATATAATATTATAATCTACACCCATGTCCGCGCGCTTATATATTAAATAATCATATAACAGTAGGTATGTATACAATAATGTATATCTAGGTATAAACTATAAGCATATAACGATTGCACGTTTCCGTAATTTCTACGCTTTATTCTACGGTCGTCTGGCGTTACGGCATAGAAGTAAATATTATGTATAATATAATGGTAATTGATTCGGTTCATCGGTCGGTAATCCGCGCACTTGTATAAAATATCTACGTAAATACGCGCATGCCAATATATATATTGTATATTATGCGTACGGGTCACAAACACGAACGGGATAGACCTTATAGACGCGTGACAAGACGCGTGTGTATACGGAGAGGTTATGTTATAATACGATGATTGGTAGCAATAATGATAATAACAAAGATTTGCGTATACATAATATTATTTATCGTGTACGGAAAGAATATGATAATACATAAACGTATTCATTATCGTTTATACGAATATTGTCGTCGGTACGCACGAGACTGCCGCAACGGCGGCGGCGGTAACGTATCTATCGTTTTTGTAATGTATGCGCCGCAGGCTATTATAACAATGCATTTATAATACACGTGTGTGTATATACACAACAACGATATAACGCATATTATGCATTGTGTACTATAAAATAATATGTGCCGAAGACGAAATGCGTGTATAGGTACCCGAGCCCACCCGGACATACGCGTAGTATACATAATATGGAATAGCATATAATATACGACGACCTCGGTGCTCTATTCGGCCTCCCCCGTCGTCATCGTTTATAATAATAATTATCATACGTGTATTCCTTTGTCGTCTGCAACGCGTGGTAGCCGCTGTGAAAATCTGGTGAACGCCAATGTAGTATTTTTTATTTCACTTATATGCCTTATATACCTACAACGTGATGTCCGTATATGCTACATCGTATATTCGGAAGAGGCGCGTAGTCAGGGTAGACAGATGCGCTCCTTCTATGAATTCTGCCCGTTTTGACAATTTCACCCTCCAGAGAGAATATAATATAGTGGTCGCAGATTTGTATGAGTTAATTTATTTTTACAAGGGTACCTATATAACGACTGTTTTTACTATATTACATTGTTATGATTCGGTTTTCGCTTTTATCCAAAATGTATTGTAAATACCCTTAAATAGTTCTGTCCCGCGTAAGACGTAATATTACGCTTAAATTACTGGTGCATCACGTCCACTTAAATATCTAGAAAAATAACGTATTAAAGTACTAAAAATACATTATTCACTAAAAAGTATATTGCTTACCAGCAGTGGAATTATTGTCATCATAAAGCTTATGATGCCAATGTACGTGTATGCGATAGTACCTATGTAATATTAATAGAAATATTGTTTTCGCATAATGTACATTTTACATTTTAGACGAGTAACCGGCTACCGAATGGTATTTTGTTTTCTAGGGACTCATCAGGCACTGCATAACTTAATAACTAGTTATATGACCAACGTGCTATTATATACACTTGTTCGAAAAAAAAAAATTTCCCTACCGGCTCCGTTATGAATATTATAATAAAATATACCTATGCAACAAAAATAAAAAAAATATATATCAAATTTAATTATCATAGAAATTATTATTACAATGCCATTGATATTAATTGACAGAAATGACTTATTATGTCATCTAATATGTTAATACACATTGCGGTTTTAATTTTATATTATACTTTTAAAAATATTTCTGAACCAATAATATAATAACCCTGCGCCTCTTCCCCACATGAATTTATCTTTGTTTGGGTCGGTGATATTTTCGTTTTTAAAATAAAAACAAAAAAAAAAAAAAAACACATAAATACATTTATATAATATTGTTATATCTTTGTTTGTTTCAGCATACTCTTACCGGACACTGTGCCAAAGTGATGGCTGCCAAGTTCATGGGCGAACCGAACAAAGTGGTGACTGGCAGCCACGACCGCACGCTGAAGATATACGATCTACGCGCTAGAGCATGTGAGCAGTATTATACGTGTATTATATTATTATAATATTTGACGCTCGAGAACTGCATGGGTGATTAGGCGCGGCTAATATACAAAAGTCGTACTTATGTATATATGTATGCAAATTTATTTACACATATGATCGAACTTGTATATTATTATTTATTATATATACTTGGTGCTCTTCCAACGAACGATCACGCGCGCAGTCGTCCGAGAACGAATTTAATTTATCGCGTGTAAACGCTTATACCTACTTCTTGTATGCCTATATAATAATAATAATAATAATAATACGTACACCTATAACTCTTCGACTCCGACTGTATGTTTGTTGTTATTATGTTGGTCGTTTTTTTTTCTCTCACGCGTAGGCGTTGAAACCAAGTTTGCCGGATCTAGTTGCAACGACCTGGTCACATCGGAGACGATCGGCACGACCATCATGAGCGGTCATTTCGACAAGAGGATACGGTTCTGGGACACGAGGACTGAGACGGCGCACACGGAGATCGAGGTCCAGGGACGGGTCACGTCTTTGGACTTGTCTAGAGGTAAATTATATATGTAGGCCATATTGGTGTCACAAACAAAGATATTTTTTTTGTTTTTATTCCACCTCTCCTACGTTTGCCCTATATAATTTTTTGTACAAAATAATATAGTTATTATAATATATTGTGCACACAATATGATTAGATCTGCGATTTTGATGCAATTTCATCTATCTTGGTGATACTGATTATTATATATAATACATGTAGGTAATAATTATATATTTTAGATTCTGAATGGAGTGATGGAATCTATTGGTTTTACAATGATGTGTGTTTTTTTTTATTTTATTTTTTATTTTTATGTCTGTCATCACGTTTTGGGGCAGTAAAAATGCTTCGATTTTCTTAAACAGCAACTTTTCTGAAAGGAAAATAAATGTAGATGGTACTTGGGTGAGTTAAAAATCCAACTTCTTCAATACTTTTTAAAATAATCGAAAAAACGATAAAAAGATTACAAAAAAACATGAAATTTTACATAAAAATCACGTTTTTACAAAATACATTTTTTTTAAATGCTCTAACTCAAAGACGAAAAATCGCAACAACATGAAATTTTCACCAAATCTTTATATTGGCGTTCTCTATACATGGTTAAGTTTTCAAAGTATTTTGACTTATTTATATACAATTTAAATTTTCGATTTTTGTAAAAAAAATTTTTTTAAACATCTATAAAATTTAATTGGCTGGCCAAAAACTCTCGAAAATGTAATACAAGGTTTATAATAAGCTTAACTTCTCGTCACTAAAAAATATCGGAGATCGTTTCTCTCAAATTTTTTTTATAAGCCCATAATGCTCAAATTTGTATAAAATGTGTCAAAATCACGATAATTTGTAAGTTATTTTGTAGATGAAAATTCATAAAATTTAATTTCTTCATACTTAAGGTTCAAAATTTTAACACTAAGTTATCCATAAGCTGCTCTTCAAAAATCTTAAAAAAAAATTTCTACCGGACCAAGAGGAAAAAATTTTATGACCGTTTGAAATTTTAATTTTTACGAAATTGTATAAAATAGCGATTTGTCCTCAAACGATTTTAAATATTTGTTATAATTCAAAAAGTATAAGTCGCAGAAACTTGAAATTTTTACCAGCTGTTAAGATTGATGTTTGTTTTATGTCATATATTTTTCAAAATATTATAATGGTTTTTAAGCTACTTATAGGCATTTGAAATATTCGTATTTTTTACATTTTTTTTTTTATAATCGGTGATAAAAAAATTGGCTGGTATAAAATAATTGAAAATTTAATAGAAGATTCCACACAAGTAATTTTTATTGTCATTAAAAAATAATCAAAATCCATAGGCACAATTTTTTTTTATAAGCGTTTGAACAGCGAATATTGACATAAAATTACATGTAAAATATAATGTAATATACAAAATTCTAGATTGACAAATCATATTGGTTTTTGGAATTTGCTCTAACTTAAAAACGAAAAACCATAACAACTTGAAATTTTCACCAAATCTTTATATTGGCAGTTTCTATACATATTTAAGTTTTCAAAGTATTTTGACTTATTTATAGACAATTTATATTTTCGATTTTTGTAAGTTTTTTTTTTGAAATATCTAAAAAATTTATTTAGCTATCCGAAAACTCTTGAAAATTTAATACAAGATTTATTATAAGTTATACTAATTGTAACTAAAAAATATCGGAGATCGTTTCACTTAATTTTTTTTTTTTATAAGCCCATAAAATTAAAATATGTTAAAATCGCAATAATTTGCAAGTTATTTTATAGCTGAAAATTCATAAAATGTTTTCTGTTTATAACTAAGGTTCAAAATTTTAACACTAGGTTATCCATAAGCTACTCTTCATAAATCTATAAAAAAAGTTCTACCGGACTTAAAGAAAAAATTTTATGAAATTGCATACTATTGCATTATAATTCATTTTAAATATAAAATACTATATATACTATATGTGTATAATGTATATATATACTATATACACATTTTAGACAAACATATTAACTCCGTTCAGAATCGTTATTCGTATACAATGATATCTATCATTGCATTCAAATTTAACAAATCCATTGTAATAATGACTTATCCTATAAACGAGGTGCACTCCACCCCCAACTGTACAGCAAAGGGAGGTCCAACCGTTTTTTTTTTTTGCATTTTTAAAAATTTAACTTATAAAAAAATGTTTTTAGTTTTTAAATGATTTTGGCATTTTTTTAAGAACACTTTTGGGATAATTTTAGAGCATTTAAATCTCAGCCTTGGATATGACGATTAACTTTCGCTATTATCGTCGTATATTCACGCGTGATAGTTTAGTATTATGCTACCAAAACAGAGAGATATTACAATTATGTTGTGTTTCTCGTGCTATTTCTATCGGAAATTGTCATGCAACTTCCCGAACGATTAAAGCAATCGTGCTTTATAGATATCCGTGCAGACAGCTTACTTACAACGTCCACTTGCCCACCTAACTACACGGTGGTGATCAATGCTATAACGTCCGCACCGTGTAGGATTATCTTTGTATTAAGTAGCAACAGAAGTCCGCAATATACGACGTCAGACATCTGTCACGCACAGGTAAACACTGCCCGGTGATGCCGACCGTCAGGCAGTTGTGTCGATTGCGCGTGGTGTAACCGTACCGGTATAGGTACTATTATTTAAACAGGATCTGGTCAGAGAAACTACTGTTGCAGTGTTCTCTGCGGATGTCTAAAAGTCGTTCGCTTGAGATACAGAGAGAGAGAGAGAGAGAGAAAGAGTGTGTGCGAGAGAGAAATAAATAAACGCAAATTCGTCTGCGTATATCTTATATACGCCTATTATAATTGTATATTATAATTTTCTAGGGGACGGTCCTGGTGCATGCATAAACACATACGTGCATACATACAGTTTTCGCGTACATGTACTGTTATAATATACGCATTAGTGCTATTTATCAACTACTCATATGTACGCGCATGTAAGACATCGATCTGATAAAGCGCGTTGACTTTGTAAAGTCCCGATGGTGCAGGCTCGCAATTGATCGTTATACGCGTATAAAGAGCTGCAGTTGCATGTGTCGTACGTCAATTAACGTAGGGTACATTCATACAAGTTATGTTTTATAGGCGCGCGCGTATACATCAAAAAACTGCATTCGCGGCGCAATCCCAGTGAAAGCTGCTGCCGCTACTATTTAGGTAAGTACTATAAGGATATAGGTATATTATATATACATGAATAGGTACCATATACGCGGTAACAATATCGCTGCCGAGTGGGTTCGATCGAGCAGGTTAGATAATCGTAACAACGATAATAAAAAAATAAATTATAATAATAATATAATGTAAAAACGGGTGTATAACTGTGTTCATGTGAAATTAGAACACTTGAAAAAACGGTTTTTTCTTTCATTTTTTTCGGGAAACGCATGCCGGACGATACCACCTATTTGTACCTTTATGTGTATTATGTACAATTAATGTTCAACCATGTCCCCCGGTGCAACAACGCGCGGCGTGTTATGCGTGGGACATTATGTTCTGTATAGGTACATAACTACGATATATGTCGCATATAGTGAACAGTTATATTTTTGTTCGGAAAAACTGTGCTGCAAACTTGAAGAAGAAAAATATTAACCGGCCGGACATGAAAGAAAAAACGTCGCGCTAGATTTACATCACATGGTATTATACTATTCGAGTATATATACATAGGTACCACCTGTATAAGTAATATTATATTTATACATAGTTAATCGCGTAATAATCATCGCACCGTAATTCCATGTTATTATGACACGATCATATTATATATGTTGGCCGGAGTGTCCTCGTTCCCATCATCCGTATATTATGCTGCAGGAAATCATTACGAAACACTATATTACGCCTATGGCATAGCCGTGGAAATTGGTCGTATCTCTTATATAATACATAGATGAGCGTGTTAACCGAAAATTTGGGCCCTCGATAAATATGTATTTATAAACGCTGGTTCTCGCGGTATATTCCCGCACGCAGCTTTTTCATGTTTTCGATTTAAAAACCTACCTCCGTAATATGATATCAAATTTCATTATTATTATTATATTATATTGATTGTAGGTATTCGTTGACGATGATAGCCGATAGCCTTATCGATAATATACTCAAATATTATCAAACTGAATACATATATATTTGTATAAAACGATATGTTAATGGTGTATGTGTGTGTATATAATTTTTTTTTTTTTAATAACAACAAATTTTATGAAGCATGATGCAATTGTGTAGTACTATGATGTTATTCACCTCTTATTTATGTTATAATACATAAATTACTTTGTTAAAACTAAAATTTAATTAAAATTGTTCGACCGAAGCTTTCCATGTACGCTATAAAATATATACAACAACGAATTAATCGAGTAATTTATTTATTTATTTAATAATAAACGTCATTATTTTTATAATAAGATTATTATAGTATTGGAATACTAGTTTTAAACGTATATTGACGGTTAGAAAATGCAAAATGTTATTGGTTTGTTTTTCATAATACTATTTCATACTTGTGGTGGTGGACCATTTGCACAAAAAATTAGGAGAAATTATCATAGAATAGAGAATTTTAAACAAGGTTAGGTTAGCCATTGATAAACCATAAGCATATAATATTATGATTTATGATTATGCAGACGTTTTAAAGAAATAACTGTCATATATCGTAGAAGCACTGTTCCCTTTCAAGTTGGGAAACTCGAGGGTCTTGAAAATATTAATTTTAAGATAAGCCCATGTATCGATAGTTCATCTAATTAAATACAATTACAAATGTGTTCATGAGTATACATGACTGGTTTTTAATTTTACGTCATTAAAAGCATTACATTTTTATAAGTTGTAGGTCATATTTTATGTGTGTATTTTCTCGTACCTATTAATAGCTTTTAATTTGTGTTTTCAATGAAACGTTGAAAATATTTTATGTGAAAAAGTTTTAATTGCACGATAGTACAATATAATTACAATGTTTATTTCTTCATACCATTACTATATATATAAATATATCGTATAATAAGTAGGGAAAAAATTTAAGTTGAAAAACTATTTCTCGCAGTGAAATGAATACCATGTCCATAAAATATTACAACAGTCATAAGACATATTCGCCTGCGTTTCATAAAACTAAAATGCATTATTTTCCACATAAAAATATACATACATACGTCTAGATGATGCAGCGCATAAAAGAAAACTGTATATTACATTATTATATATATATATATATATATATATATATATATATATATATATTCTGTAATCTGTATAGATAATAACTGTTTATTATGTGGACATAATTATTCGTTAAAAACAATTGGCTTATTATGCAGAATGTGCGCGTATAATATACACGTTTTATACATGTACTTACACGAGCAAATTGCTAGGTAGCATATATGCTTGTTGAAATAAGCTCTTGGAAGTAATTGATCAATTATTTAAATATATTATCTATGTTTAAATAACCTGTATACCTGCAATGGAGTTCATAACATATACGGTAGAAAGGAATAGGTTTTTTTTTTGTCAGCATTTACATCTATTTTAATTAATACATCGGTTCGGAGTATATGCATTTACGCATTGAGCGTATGCGTATGTGTGTGTGTACGTGATGAGATTCGCGTATACCTATAATAAATCGCTATGATTAGGTTATTGGCCAACCCTCATACTTGCAATACAAACATGCGTGATTTTCGCGAACATAGTGCCATTTAACAGCAGTATATATTTATATCCATTGTAATACCCACAAAGTAATTATTCTCATAATCACTATTACTCATTTTTTATTATGATTTTTTTTTTTTAGGCAATTGAGATAGTTTTTTCTTACTCGCATGACCTATTGCTCGCTCGTGTGCTAACTACGTATATACAGTGTGATTCCTTTTAAAGGTAACACTAAATAATTCTGTCCAGTGACATCGAATTAATATGTGGTTTTCGGGAGGGGATAGGGAATATACAAATACACATTTCTTGACGATTTTTACATTTTTAGATCTTTCCGTGTGCGCATGCGCAATACAACTTGCATTTTTTAAATAGCTACAGGTGTTTTAAATACCAAATTCGGATAGACTGAATTTTTTTAAGTTGATTTGGTCCTTTTTACCGTAGCTCTAAAATCAAAATTGATCAAATAGCAACCAGTCAAAGTGTCGATTAAAATTATTGAATTTTTCAACAATCACACTAGAATTTTTTGAATTATTATGAAATTTTAAGTATTTTTTTTTTTTCCGTAGGTTTGCAGATATTATCAAATTATTTAAATTTAATTTTGAGGAATTAATTTACCTCAATTAGACGTAAATGTTAGTTCATTTACTAGGTAAGAAACAATTAAAATAATTAACACAATTTTTTTATAATTTTAATCATTTCTATTAAGAAGTTATGAGAAATAAATCATATCAGTTTGTTTAATCTTTTCTTAGTAAATGAACTAACATTTACGTCTAATTGAGGTTAATTAATTCCTCAAAATTAAATTTAAATGATTTAATAATATCTGTAAACCCTACGGAAACAAAAAAAATACTTCAAATTTCATAGATAATAATTCGAAAAATGCTAGTATGATTGTTGAACAATTCAATAATTTTAATCGAAACTTTAAGTGGTTGCCATTTGGTCAATTTCGATTTTAGAGCTACGGTAAAAAGGACCAAATCAACTTAAAAAAATTCGGTCTATCCGAATTTGGTATTCAAAATACCTGTTGCCATTGAAAAAAATGCAAGTTGTATTGCGCATGCGCACACGAAAAGATTTAAAAATGTAAAAATCATCAAGAAATGTGTATTTATGTATTGCCTATCCTCTCCTGAAAACCGCGTATTAATCCGATGTCACTGGACAGAATTATTTAGTGTTACCTTTAAAAGGAATCATACTGTATATATATATAATAAACTATTACAATATGTCCATTTCTCATTGTCCGAATAACTGCACCACTGTAATAAATAAAGGCGTATATAAAATACACTGAAAGTCCGTCGCCATTACAAGTTACGAGTTAATACAACGTCACTGCACACACACACACTTTCAATATATCTGCAAATTCTTACCCCACTACGCGCGTGCATATACATATCTGTATCTTTACAGTAATTTATCGTCGTGTTTTCGTTGCGGTGTTTACCTCGCTAGCTGACCTCAATAATATATACGTGTGCAATGTGTATACGACTTGGTTGAGCAAAGGTTTATACGTCCATTTATATTATTTTATCCGCGCGAGAGCTATATTGTATATGGGTATTTGTAGGACGTAGGTATAATCGAAGTATATTAGTGGGCGGGTTATCCGTTTTGTGCAAATTATTCGAGTGAATAAAAATCCGATATAATATAGGTATGAAAATACGAAACCCGTCTTACCGGATCAGCGGAAAAAATCGTGATTTCAGTTAACGTTATTTAAAAAAGAACCGTCGCCCGATTAATGACTTCAATTTTAATATGTTATTATTCTCTTTGTATATATATTATTTTATACTGTACGTATACACGCGGGCGTAATAATATAAATTTAACATAACTGCATGCAGTTGCATAGGTACACCGTGTATATACAGATATCATCGCGGTAAGGTCTTGGTATGTTTTATACGGTTTCCTCATTGCAGCATATAATACGGACCGTACTGCGGTATACACCTAAAATATATAAACTCTACGCGCGTATGTAATGATTCGTTTGGAATACTAGCGCGCGCGTTTTGGAGTTTGGACTACCATATATATAAAAATGTATACGCGCGTTTTGATATGATAATGATATGCCTGCTCGTTTATACATATATAATATCGTACCTATATTTAGGTATATACCGCAATGCTGTTTCGCCGCTGCAACGGAATCGTGCATATTATAATAAACAATAAACATGCGCCCTAATACTTATATAGACACGTCGAATCCGGCGTATATATTACAATACATAATTACATCAATATTTCGGTTTTTTGATTTTTTTCGATTTCGTTAATTTCGATTTTTCTCCGTCCGCGCCGTCACATCGGTCGATTTACTATTCAGATACTAATAGTGACCAGTATCTTTTTTAACTTTAAACGTATTCGACGTGCTGTATGCATCTATATTATATTATGCATAGTATTATATAGTCGTTTTATGCCCCTCTCCTCCTCGTCCTCCATCCGACGACGACACGTTTAACAGTGCTGAAATGCCTGTTTACAATAATAATAAATAACACAATATTATAATACTATTTACGCGAGCCGAGTCTCTACTTTCAAACGTCCAGTAGGTATATTATTACACGCGAGTACATCCCGGTGACGCGGATGAATAGCTGCAGATTATGAATGAACTGTGAGAAATCTGCATCGACACTTTTATAATATAGTTCCGCTGCAGTGAAGGCCATAACGTGTGTGCGTTTTGTTTGACTTTTTTTTCACGCGGAGTAAATAATGTATTATTTAACGCATCGCATAGTTTACCGTTGCACGCGCCCTCCTCCCGCTATCTGCAGCAATATTATATTACTATGAAATGGTAATATTAACTTAAGTAATAATAATAATAATAAATAATAATAAATCTGTACGTGATGATCGAGATGGTGTTTTGAACACGAAACCTCTGTAGATAATGTGATCGGACGTTATTTATTGCACCGTTCACATAGCCGCCAGCTAAAGTATCGGTCGGCGAGCTTTATCTTTACCAACGTAATATTATAATACGAGTATACCTACAACGTTGGAAAACAATCGTTTTTTTTTTTTTTTTCATAATATGTATATGTATATAGGTGATAACCGCGTTGCCGAAAGAAAAACAAAAAAACAAATTTTTACATTCCACAATATAATACCTAAATAATAATAACACGAGTGTGTGTGTGTGTGTGCGCGCGCATGAGTATGCGTGCATGGGTAACTTATTATCCTGTAAATTTGGACTTTTTTTTACCGTCGTATATTTCGTTCGTTTATCATATTATGTACATCTATTTTGTTGTTTTTATTTTCATGTTCGTGCATAATAAACTCGTTTATTCGTCGTCGTTTTATCGCAGTGCGTATGTTATAGGTATACTTGCGCGGTTCGTTATACAGCAGAATAATGCGAAAAACGCCGTTTGGATTTGTAAATTATTTTACCTCGCAAGTTAATTAGTTTTATTCGACGACAACGCGACACCACCTTGCGCGCGCGCGCGTGTGTGTGTATGTGTATGCGTGTTTGCTTTATTATAGTACAGCCGTTTCGTCCCACTGGGCTACTTATTGAACACACGCACTCATATTCTAGGCAAATACGCACGTGTGTGCGCCGTACAATGTGCACGACTATAGCCGGTGCCATGATGTAGCACTCTCGTTAGGGCGCGTGAAAACACACATAATAATAATACGCATACATTATAAGAACGACATTTCATTAGAATGCTATAATACCACCATCGCCCGTCGTATATATATTTTTTATTTCGTATTCAATGTATTTATATATATGTTTGTATGAGACACGATAGGTTAGACCTTTTAGCGTTTTAGGTGTATGTAAAATTAAAACACATAATAGAAACACACATACGCCACCGCCACCGTATCGAGTCGGTCAGATCTGAGCTTTCTAGCGGTCGATTATTCGCGGGCATGTACATAATGGCATACGGCGCGCGTATGTGGATATTATATATAAATGTACGGATGCAAGTGGGACAATAAAGAAACGGATGGGCCTTACCGTTAATCGTGTAGGAATACCCGAATAGAGTGCATGCATTACTATAATTAGGTAACAGCAGTGCGGTTATAGAAATACAATTTAAATTAACTATTATGTGTTTTATGTGTGACTGTATAATGTTTGTAAAATGTGTAGTTATATATTTGTATATCAAATGGTTTATAATAGTTTACATTTTATTATTAAAATTAATTTTTATTTAATTTTTTTTTTTTTGAGGGTGGAGGGTTGACATTTTTTTCATCGATCATTATTATTGCATGTATCAAATTT
Source organism: Chaitophorus viminalis (assembly GCA_025469195.1). NCBI lineage: Eukaryota > Metazoa > Arthropoda > Insecta > Hemiptera > Aphididae > Chaitophorus > Chaitophorus viminalis. The sequence goes on along the minus strand of JAIPRK010000562.1, from coordinate 49,406 downwards.
TATATTAACAATACTGTAGTAACCACTGTAAGCCACTACGATCTAGTACGTAAAATCTAGTTAAAAATATTTTCACATCTCTGAAGGGTAATCAAAAATCCATGTCACCAGTCAAAACAAATGTAAGTTTAAACTTTGAACTAAAAGTTAAATATGTACTGTACGGCTGTTAGCAAAAATTTACCACCATCATTTGATAATCAGACATAATAGGGACTACGATTAAATAACAAATATAATTTAGTACCTAAAGCAAGTTCATAACTTAATAATTTAAATAATTAGATACACAAAGTTACAATAATTTACCAAAACCTTTAACCGATAGATATCATTGGGTATCGAATTATTATAACTTTATTTACGTTGACCAGCTTTAAATTATATAGTGTGCTCGTAGAAATTAATTATTCCCTAGTGTTCTGATAAAGAAGTTATTTGTGTAAGATTAATCAGTGAGTGGTAATTTATTACAATCCGACGGCCAACAATGATAACAATAGGATCCGAATTTAAATGTACAAATATACTTTATAATTTAAAAATTATATAGTAAAAATTTTATTTTTTTCTTACGCCTCAATATTTTTTACATAAAATTTAAGTACTTTTGGCTAATAGAAATGCCTCAAAATGCATTAATTTATTTTATTATTGTTTTTTTTTTTCTTTATCATTGAAAAAAAGAAGGAAAAAATTGTTTTCAATGTTTTTTTTTTTTTATTCTCAGAACGAATATAAATTATAATGCATTTTTTTTTTTTGCTATTCAGAAACAAAACAGATTATTTGCTTTTATTTTCGGCGCACAAAATTAATTATTATCGGGAAATCTAGGTACCCACCTATTTGTTAATACGAAATACTAATATTATAAAAACTTATTCTGGAAAGACTATCAAATATTAGCGCAATATATTATTCGAATTTTCGTGTAATTTACAAGGATGTATTTGAAAATATTTTTTGTATGAGTGTATGATGTATCTATAATAACGTACCTATATTAAAATATAATGCACAATTTTGTTACACAAATCTGTCACAATAGAGAATATTTACCATTTTAAATAGAAGATACAATATTCTTTTTTGATTATTTTACAAGCTTACAAATAATGCATAAATATAATTTTAAAAAAAATATCTTATTTTTAAAAAGTTTCTCGATATTAGTTATTGTATAAAAAGTAAATATATAGTTATTAGAAAAAAATAAATAAAAAATTATAATTCTAGAGTCCATATACGGGGGTTGTTGAACCACCTTGAGCACGGGTAAGCAGGGGTTGAGCACATATAATTTAAGGGTAGTGTAAGGGCGTAATCTCCACGGTTTTAAAAGCAATACATAATTCAACATCCTCCATTATAGTTGGGCTCTAGTGTCACCTATGTACACCAGGTTTTGCATAGGCTATAACACGTGCGATTTGTTGTTGTTATTAAATATTTTGTATCGCCTAATGGTCTATAAAAAAAAAAAAAAGAAAAAAAAAATATTAATAAAATAAGGACCGTATGTACGTATATAGTTACGGGTACTATATATAAATACACGTTGGTATGCATACGCGCGTGAGCTGCAGTATGTGTTTGATACTCGTCGTATAACTTTACGTTGGATGTACGCTTATTATTGCACACTATAATAATTCGAGTACATGTTATTATCACAATATAAATATACGTATCGCGATGTGTGTCTCTTATATATACTCCTCAGACGAGCTTTATTTTTATTTTATTTTTTTATTTTTACGACGTCTTTTAACGTTTAATATTACATAATATATGCTGTACGCTCGACGACTTGATGAGACACGTGCAAGTGCGTCTGTACGATTCAATATAACATATTATATTATAGAGTTATGACTGTCCGATAAGTACACACAGCGCGGTGGCGCGAATATATTCTAAATATGTTCAAAATACAAGTTGACTTGATCGCCTATTTGCAATATGCGTAATCTGAGATCAGCTAGCCCTCCAAATGTATTATCGAAAGGGAAAAGGTATGGTCTTACCTCTTCTTTTTCCCTGTAGGTCATGTATTAATTTAAATTTTGACGTGAAAGAAAAATCAAACCTGCAATTATTAAACATTTTAAATATGCAGTGATATTGATGACATTTTTATTTTTATTTTTACTTTGTGGTTACATTACAATAAAGCAATTATGTGTATATGTATACTGATATTAAAATTGAAAAAATACGTTTAAATTAAGAAGCCAGCGGAGCTGATAGAAGAAATAATAAGAGTGAAGCTAGTGTTAAGAACAATATTTGAGTCGGAAGTAATAAACCTAGGGAAGATTTGAAAAAAATAATAATAATTATTATCTGCCAGAAAGAATGGAAGGTCAACTGAGAATTAGATGATTAAAATCGCAAATTGTTTCCTTGTATGGGGTCAAGTACATAGATACTTATGATAACTATATTGAAGGATACACATTTCAAAATTATATTTTATATAGTCATTACGGTCTTTATTTTAATGTTCCATATAAGTTGATACTCGAAAGCATCCTGAGAATAACATCCGCTTAGACGATGGTATTGATGGGGAAAATTAAATTGCATGATGCAGGGGATGGTTATAGAATTTGATGTGCGCTGCGGACTCTATATTTATATAATTTTAAACTTTTTGGATTAATACAGGCGTACTTCCCCCCAGGATTTCCTCTGAATCACGCCACTGCAGGTCCCGTCAACCGATCTCAACCATACAGTTGCATGCGTATTTGAACAATATTTTATACGAAACGGTAATTATTATTATTATTACGCCGAGTTTACGATTGTTATCCGATCGAATAACAATACTGTACAGGTGTTGATTAATATACAATCCAAACGTGGAAATACGCACGCGTTCGGGACGCGTCGTGCATTATTAATATGATATATTATACACATATTATTATATGGATACGTACGATATCCCGATGTATTGTTTACTGATCCGTTTTCTTATCCTGTGCGCTGGCAATAGATTTCGAAATACTTTCTACGGCAAAAACACATCTGAGATAAAAGTAATAATATGTCGAGGCGTGTTGCACGCATGTTTACATTATTGTAAATATATACACATCCGTATAGGTAGTATTATTATACGTGTATAGGTGTTTCTCTCATAAACGTTTATTTCCATTTTCAATCTCTTCCCGATAATAATTCGCGTATAGTGCGTGTGTGCGGACAACTCGTGTGCGGTAAAATGATTTGTACAAAGAATAAAAAATAAAAATAAAAATATTAGCGTTAAAACAAAACATTTATAACACACACACACTATATATATATATATATATACATATATTATTTTATATATTTGTACACACTTGGCAGTGTACTTCGTATATGCTATTTTAATTAGCAAAATGCTATAAACTGCAGAACAGTCGTTTGCGTCCGTGGATGTATGTATATAATTAATGATAATTAAGAATTAGTGCTTAAGTGGGAGAGTATTTTTTCCCTCTGTTTTTTCTTCGGCTTGTTTTTTAGTGGTGTTTTTCACCGGCAACAAAATCGACGTTGAAAACATTTTTAATGTACATTGAACTCTTTAATTATTATACACGGAGTACGCACTATTAAAAAAGAATACTAATAGCGTATATATACGCGTGTGTGTATATATTGGTATATTACATTTAGATACGGGTTTGCAGTGTTTATACCGCGGTTAATTACAAATCGTAACCGCATTATTATTCACAATTGTTTTTCCTCTACCCGCGGCATCATTATACCGTATAGAGTCGCGTAACTGCGTGCTAATTGAATTTAAATATTATTTGTATCTATAATAATATTCTGTAAATATTTATTGCACTGCGTTTTAATTGATTTCAAGTTACATGCGTTGTTTTTTGAGAACAGCCTTGCGCAACACAACGTACAAATGGAAATACAGTTGTATAACTTTACTAAGTATTATAGTCTATCGTAAAATCAGCAAATGAGCGAACCACTCGAAATACGGGAGTTGTTATTGCAATTCTTGTAGCGCATTGATGTTTACATATGGTCGTCTAGGTAAATCGAAGGTTTATCTCGCATATTATAGTAATTATTCAAAAATATTATTGATTTTATGCTAAAAATATTGATTTATCGTCGTACAAAAATATAGCATTCCTCACATTGCTATTTTGTGTATTTTGCCTAACTGGTGACGATAAAAGCAGTAGAATAAAGTTTATAATAAACATCGAAAACAGGAAAATATTTTTCGTACGTAATGACTTAAAAACTCGATTCACTCGAAACATGCGCTGTGTAAATACGGATTTAATGTTACCGACTGTAGTGCGAATTGTGCGTTCGCGCGTGTAAGACCGAAAATTAAAACTAGTTTTGACGACCTCCATCTCTCACGCCTGTGAAGTCCCCCCCATCAAGGCCAAATCATCTCAAATAAATTGTAAGTTGTAGCCCTTTATTTGTACATTTTTGTAAGTTTATTCCCAAAATTTGTAAGTTCACCATTTTGAAGTTAACTGATGAATTAGGTTTTGGGCGACAGCCCCCCCCCCCATCAAGGCCAAATCGCTCTAAATAAATTGTAAGTTATAGCTCTTTATTTGTACATTTTTGTAAGTTCATTCCTGAAATTTGTAAGTTGATGATTTCGCCAGGGGAGAGTTTTGAAATTTGGGCGGCAGCCCCCCCACCAAAGCCAAACCGTTCCAAATCAATTGTAAGTTTTGGCCTTTTATTTGTACATTTTTGTAAGTTCATTCCCGAAATTTGTAAGTTAATGGTTTCGCCAGGGGAGGGTTTTGAAATTTGGGCGGCAGCCACATTTTTATATCTTATTTATTTAACGTTCAGACCTATTTTTATTATTTTATTGTAATACAAAATTGTTAATACAAATGAAATCATAATAGCTCAAAGAGGGTTTCACCTGCTTTACACTTCCTGGGTAAGTTTGTCACATTAAATTATCATTATAATGGATTTATTAAATCTGAATGCAGGTGTCATTGCATACGAAAAACGATTTTGTATAGAGATGATATTTTGTTAGTCAAGAATAGATATATATATATATATAATATTATTTGTTATATTATTGTAATATTATGTTAACAAATATATGCTTCCCAAAATACACATTATTGTAAAACCAATACACTCATCAGTCCATTCTGAATATAAATTTAAAGTGTATTTAGTTTTTGATTTGTACTTCGTCGAATTAGATACCTTAAATAATAACCTAAATGGCGTAATATACACAAAGAATTTCATACTAGACACAAAAGTAAACAATATTTTTTAATAGTATTTACTTCTGAATTTTTCACTCCATGTTGCAATTTAATTTACAACAAAAATAAAACAATTGTTAGCTTTATTTTAAATTTTAAACCAAAAGGTATATATTTTTTAATTTTTTTCCCACAAATTTAAAAATGAATTATTTAAATTCATATAAGTAAAATATAACAAGATAAAAATATAAAATTCAAGTAACATAGTGTAAAAACTTGCACTTAAACACAATGTAATTAATAGCTTTCACTGCCGAGTTGTATTTTAATATCTATAAAAAAAAGATAATAATATATTTATTTTGATATGTATGACACTTGATGAATTTTTTTATAGTGAAATTGAGAAAGTGGTGGTAATTATATAGCGAATTGTGAATGATTCTTTTACTTCTATAATCAATTTGCTTGTCATCAAATTGTTAATTATTTGCTAACTTTTGGCGTTTCATAAAATTACTGTATAGTGAGTAGGCTACATAAATTTGGCCTACCCACACTTAAAAAAAATGAAAAATACATATTATTAAAACTATATATATATATGACCAAACCAGATTCATCTGGTAACTTCGAAATGGTGAACTTACAATTTATTTAAAACGATTTGGCTTTGGTGAGGGGGCTAACTTCACAAGCGTCCATCTCTCGGCTTACTAGGATATGTGATGATCTCTATCGTAGCCGAAATCAAACACGTCATATTCTGCCTGCATTACGATATATCCTAACCAATATAGTATACGTGCGCATAGTATAGTGTTATAAATAGTTTTTAAGAGAGAGAGATTTGTGCGTAAACATTATCCATGTAGATCATCGAAGAATCTTCGAATGCGCACATGTACCTATATAAGCGCGTAGCTCTAGGAATTCCGCGGTTTCGGCCGACACACATTTTAATACACGCATAGCGAGGTATTCGGTGGTTTTCGATCCCAAACGGTATTTTATTTTTGTTTTATTTTTTCCCGATGAAAACCGGTCCGATGAGAACACATATAAGAACAGTATAGGTACACGAAAATATATGTGTGTGTACGGCATGTACGCGCGATCGTTTTGATTGTTTAATAATATCGCCGAATTTGCCGTATAGACTTATAGTAATGTCTAAATATTGTTATTTTGTACTCATTACGCTGCACGTGTAAATTGCCTACTCAATGTAAACAAGGTGTTGTCTGGAGAAATCATCCGGTTTTTAGCGGACCCGGTTCTGCTGCAGTTATCGCTTTCGGCTAGATCAGAAGAGTTTAGCGAGATTCGTCGCAAGCTGCCAAGCCATCCTTGTCAAAACCCAGGGGTTTCAGGTGCACCGGCGTACGCATTTCATGTTCACGATTTTTTTTTCAATGTGGATCTGATGAACAGGGTGATCTGTGAAAACTATAATTTCATTGCGGTGATTCAAACGGTGGTAAACTCGTTGTCAAATGATAGCGTAGTAGCGTGTGTGTCCCCTCTTGGTTAACTTCAAGCTTCAATAGTTATCCCGCCGATGGTAGCAGACCTGCTGCTCGATGGAAGGGAAAGAAATTATACTTAACTTCTTTGGTCGCATAAAAATAGATAAGTTATAAATTCACGCATTTTCCTGGATTATTATTAAAAATAAAATCTTATATTATTTTTCTGTTATTAATTGTATTAATTGAATTTTCCATTATCAGTTTAGGCCAGTTTATAATATCCAACCATAACCAACTAAATACAATTAAGAAGTACAATAATATGATATATTTGTTGCAGTTGGTCAATCATTAGAGTGTTATAACATAAAATACACTGTTTGTTAATTTTATATGAAAAAAAAATAAGCGGCCTGTTCGTAAATTGAACGAGGCATGTTTATAAGACAAAGGAATATTACATATATGATATAATACATATAAGGTATGAAAAAACGATTATAATAGGAACATTTTTCCATACATAATAAACACACAATATAATACCTTTTATTTTTTATTTTTTTTTTACCGATTATGTTCTTTTAAATTAATATACCATCGAAAAAGCGAGCTGTTCAGTTCTTGCGATGAGATATAATTCATGTCGAAATAAACGTGTATTCTTCTTGTCTGTGCCCGTTGCTTGTGAACCAGTGCCGAGTTAAGGGGGGGGGGGCAAAGGGGGCAGCTGCCCCGGGCGACAAATTTTTATGGCAAAAACATAAAATTTAAAGTGTTCAAAAATGAATGTATAAAATATTAATAATTTTAGAGTTATCACATCTATTATCATGATTTACTAGAAAACCCCCATTATTGTAGCAGCGCTCTGTCTTACACATTTCTATTTTCGATCGTATTATTATCGAGTATAATTTGTAATTAATATTAGGTATATTTACAGCTGCAGTATACACACAGATTAATAATCTTATTTTTTGTATGTTGTATTCTTCGCATTAATCGTATTATAACATTTATAAATTATAAGTTATAACCATTCAACAAATTATTATCAGATTCTTATTATTTAGTATACTACGAGACGACGATATTATTAAATTTGATATTGATATAGTTTAAATTCTAGTTTTATTTCTACATTATAAAACAATTATTTTCATCAATCATTGCTCTATTGCAGTTTGCACTATCGTGTCTCCTGCACTTATAACAAAGTATTCTACATTTAGCACATTTATTTATTTTAAGCAATTTCGTAAAAATTTAAATTTCAAACGATCATAAAAATTTTTCCTTTAAGTCCGGTAGACATTTTTTTTACAGGATTTTTGAAGAGTAGCTTATTAGATAACCTTGTGTTAAATCGTTGAACCTTAAGTATAAACAGAAAAAATTTTATGAATTTTTATCTACAAAATAACTTGCAAATTAGCATGATTTTAACACATTTTATACAAATTTAAACTTTATGGGCTTATAAAAAAATTTGAGTTTAACGATTTCTGATATTTTTTAGTTACGATTAGTTTAACTTATAAATAATAAACATTGTATTACATTTTCAAAAGTTTTCGGATAGCCAAATAAATTTTATAGATATTTCAAAAAAAAAAACTTACAAAAATCGAAAATTTAAATTGTCTATAAATAAGTCAAAATACTTTGAAAACTTAAGTAAGTATAGAGAATGTCAATATAAAGATTTGGTGAAAATTTCAAGTTGTTACAGTTTTTCGTTTTTGAGTTAGAGCATTTTAAAAAAATTTATTTGATCAAAACGTGAATTTGCATAAAATTTCCTGTATTTTCGTAATTTTTTTATCGTGTTTTTCGACGCTTTTAAAAAGTATTGAAAAAGTTGCTTTTTGACAAAGGGTATTAAGGGGCGGCATTTTGAAATCTGCCCCCAGGCGTAGATTTTCTTAACCCGGCACTGTCGTGAACCCATGTAAACCGACATAATATTATGTTCATCGCTTAATTTTCAAATAGTAATATATACAGTTTCGAAATGAAATATCATATTATTGTATCAATTATAGCACTCTCCACACGATAGCCCGCAGTATACTGTAGTTATTATGTACGGTATTTTTTACAATCTAAACTATAATAGCTGTATTATTATTATGCGGCGCGCGACTATAAAATATTATAATATCCGCACGCTGATCGTCATCGTCGAATGCTGCCGCCGGTGCAACGTGTCTTAAACTCGATTGTAATGATATCATTAATCGAACCGTATGTGTGTACACACACGCGTTATTGTAGATGTGATCCGGTAGACATTCGCGTATTATACATACACAACACCGTCATCGATCAAAACCTGTGCGTGTGGGTCAGTTTATAAGCAATGGACCGCGACGCTCAACAATGCAAAATACGTATTATAACTATTGTTATACGGACTGCAGTACGGATCCGTATCATTACAACGATTATTATTATTTGTTTAATATCTAATGTAGTATTATGTATGTAATGTATGTTATATGCTGTATCGAATAATTATAATATCGATTACGTTTGTGTTTCAGATTGCAATTACTTGTTGAGCTGTGTCCGCGACGACACCCTGCGGCTGATCGATCTCAGGACGAACAAAATAATCAACACATTCGAGCAAGTCATATTTTATTTTGATTCCATACCTAATACTTACACTGACGTATATCTGCAGTAATATTCGTTATAATAATATCAATTTGCCCATGGGATATTGGTATTCTAAATAATTATGATTCGTATGCGGGATTGGCGCAAACGAAAACAACCGCGGTTGAGATAAAACCGTTTCGGAAACTTACATGTACACTATATATTTATATTAGATGGTGACTAGGCATCGTCAAAGTACATCTATATAATATGCATAGTCGTACATTCGGTCTAAGACTTAGGATTGCTAAATCCATTTATCCCAAGGTAACTTTAGTCTTGAAGGAGTCTTAATCCTTTACACCTCATTGGTATCAAGTATTTTTAATTTCAAAATAAAATTACTAATTGAATCGTTAAGTAAAATTTAAGTTATTTTGAAAATAGGAGTAACTTAAAAAACCTAATACATGAGAATCTTTAAATTGTTGACGATGTGAAACACCTATCATTATTTATATCATTAGGTACTCGTCTCATGTATGTATATTTTTTTTACATTATTACCTACCAGTAAATTATTTAAATATACAGTAATACCAATACAAAACTGAAATAAATTTGTTGTGATACATGCAGAAATATTTCACGTAAATAATATATTAATCTCATAACGAACGTGGGGGAGAAGCTAATTTATGATTTGGGGATGTTAAGCACTCCTGAATGCCTGTAAGACGGACGTTTCCTGTTTAGATATTTTTGCGTTTTAATTTCTAATATTTATCAATTGTACTGTTTCAAGTAGGTATAGAATTTCGTTTCGCTCTTTTGTTATACACTTTAAACATGGACGTTTTTAATTTAATCTGCGAGCACGATATTTTTTCTTTATTTTTTTATTTTTTATTTTAATTTCCAAACTCTTAGGTTTATACAAAAATGTTGTACAATTTGCTATAATGATGCATATTATATATTTATAAACATATATACCGAAGGGAATTCAAAAAGCTTCCTATTTAATTATGGGGTGAAAAAAATTAATTCCAGCTAGTCTATATATATATATATATATATATATAGGGATTTTTTTTAATGTTTAAACAGTCTTCGTTGTTTTCTTGAAATATTTCATCGAAGAAAAAAAATTATAACGAAATCAAAAAGTATGTACACTTGCACCTGTTGTAAGGTTAGCTGTTGTAGGTATAGGTATATAGTAAATGCAACGTTTTTAGTTCACGAAATTAATGTTTTTCTTTTTCTAATTTTTTTTCCTCCAACGTATACGCTTGGTTCCATTAATATGAAGTTATTAGAGACGTCCAAACAACATGCTTTTTTTCTGATATAAGTTTGTGTTTTTTATGCAATCTTTTATAAAAAAGTAAAAACCGTTATTAAGACATAAAACCTAGTAAGATTCAAATTATTGAATAATATGATGGAATAGGCTGTTTGATTTAAAACCCTGTATTTATCTCGAATATACTATATTATTATTTTGACGAATTATAAAAATTGATTTTAAAACTAAAATAATTTATTATAGTGCAAGTATTATTTAACTTTTTGTGATATTTTAGTTGTACTCGCTTATCGTAAAAATAAAAAGCTGATATATAATAATATATAAACCGATAATTTTACCTTCTTATATATGGTAATCACCAATCGGTTATTCAATTTAATGTTTAATGTTTTATTTTTTATATTTTCCCACTATTCTTTAATAATATAGTATACTGACTTATTGGTGTTTTTTTCGAGACAACCATAAAATAATAATATATATTAATTATTTTAACGATAAATTACGTCGTCGACGTGCATACGTATAGAAATGCAATAGTACCTATATTATATTATAATAACGAATTTTATTACTTGTGTTCGACATCATATTATGTATTATAAAATGTTCGATCGTAAAACTCGTTTAGATACAATATACACGCATTAAACGGACCACCGAAGAATTGTTGACATATTTGTATATATGTATACGGAAAAAGCTCCGATTTACGACTTCAGCGATTGTTATTTCATTCGTTTAACTTTGCGATATTCAGATGTACATTATCGATTCTATACAAACACGTTAGGACTTGCATTTTTTCGAAATACCCCATTAATTCGATTAATGACGTATACTACTCGACGTTCTATTCCATAATATCGTCATTATTATTTATTATTTACACAATCAGCTTTTCTTTTCAACGCATTACGGTCAGTTCCCTTACCTATATCATGTACTCTTATGTTTTTCGTCTAACGCAGGGGTCTCCTCCTACGGCCGGCGGGCCGGATGCGATCCGTCAAGCTTATCTAACTGGCCCGCCAAGCTAACTTATGGTTTGAAAATATTATAATAATTTTCAAATTAATAATTTCCTATTTAAAAAATTATTTATTAATTAATGAATAATTGACTACAATTGTTCTTCAGGTTTTGTATTTTACAACTAAATTAAAATACAATACAAAATAATATTCTTATCCGTCCTCGATTACATTTTCTATCCATGCATCTCAACGCAATTTTAGCCTGCGATCTCAAAACAAATTTCAGGTTTGGTCCTCTTTAAAAAAAAGATTGGAGAGCAGCCTATATAATGGTTTACAAAATAAATCGATATTTTGTCGTAGGCTTTGAACATAATTGTATAATAATAGCAAATTATTTTTATTATTAATGTTATGTTCATTATATTATGTGACAGTATTGTTTTCGCATAGTTCTTTAAATGCTAAATAGTTTGCACAACGTTTATTTCTTGTTAACAAACTAGTACATTTAAAATGAACGAAATTAATAAATTGTGTTCGAGAACGATTTGATCAAACTTTTATTTATCACGCGTATAGACGCGCCTACGTTAGTGAGTGGCACTGAAAACTTTTTTTTACGTTTCACAAATGAAATACTTGTAACTAACCCTTATATTGTCGTTTAGTTTTAATTTTCATACAAAATTAATTGCACCACTTCTCAACAACTTCTATTTTGCAGATGTATGGCAACGTTCCTAGATTTATAGCCGAATCGCTTAGTAATGTTTGGTTTTCGCAATCTATTCAAAATCGAATAAGACAATAATTACGTCTGAATACCCTTCGTTTCCGTTTATCACTTTCTTAGTCTGTACAAATGTTATCCAACAGAATGTACACGTATTATGTATAACAATGAAATATTTTAGCACCCCAAGAACTTTTTCCGAACAAATCCCGAGTACCGAATGTTTAAGATGGAATTCGTGTTCAGTATTATAATATAGGGCTCGAATTGGAAGGCATTATCGGAAGACTAACTGAGTACACCCCGTCGTGTTTTTTTTTATTTTCGAAAATTTTTATATACACAATTCTTATAAGTAATAAGGCTCACGGTTTTTTTTTTTTTTTTGTTAGTACACAATTACGATTACGCTTTGTTTCTTAATCAATACGACGTTCCCTTACGATTGTTTTTCCAATTCGAGCACCGGTATTACAGTGATTGAATTCAATAGGTAGGTATATTATAATATACCCCGAGTTTACGTTTATAAAACTGAACACGTTCCATCGTCCCAACACAATTTTGTTACGAACATTTTACACTGTAATAAATGTAATAAATTATTGATACTTATATTCGTGCGCGCGCATGCGCGTGTGTGTGTGTGTATGTTCAAACAGTGCTGACGGGTTCAAAGTGGGCTGCGATTGGACGAGAGCCGTGTTCAACTTGGAATACGATCATGTAGCCGTCGGGTCCTCTGACGGTTCGGTGTTCATTTGGAACGTGTCGAACCCCGGAAAGCCGCTCGTGGTATTGAGGAACGAACACAGGTACATTGTAGTGTTTTTTTTTCTATTTTAAAATTTTCTTAACTTGACACTGTCATCTATCACTTATATCACTTATAGTGATGATAACGGAATATTGTTTTTAATATACATATATATATATATATATATATATATACTTAAAATCAAAACAATAATTATAATAATAATAATAACAGAATATTGTAAAAAGATAATTTATCATTATTGTATGAGTTTTCATGTTTTTAGCGCCGTATCAAAATCACAATGGTTTACCTTATAATAATCTGTATCGGTATACGATTTAAATATAATAATATACTACCAGTTCGATAACTGCAGTGTATCATGTATACTATACAGATGGATACTTGTGATATAATGTTACGATATATTATAATATATATTTAAAATCAGTGTACCTACATTTTTTTTTTTTTTTTGTCTACAAAACAAATTATAATACACGGTTAGCGACGGGCGGACGTCGGATAACTTATACACTGAAATAATTTATATAATACGTGAAAAAATACAATATATTATAAGCCGTCTGCTCGAATTTATACATGTCGGCCGGGGTCTTATCGTCGGAATGTATAAGTATATGCCTTGGCTGTGGGGCTAGTCAGTTTTCATTTATTATTTAGACTCCTTCTCCTCGCTTACTCCCTCGCACGAATACTTGACTGCGCAGTGACCTTATACGCGCGCGTGAACATCGCGTGAAAACCGGTGATTGGCAGCGGCAACAGTGCATATTTTATTCAGAAAAATTCAAAAAACACGAAATGCTGTCACTGCAGCGATATGATTTTACACTGTACAGATCCTGTGACAGGATCCAGTAGTGGTTTGACAATTTTAGTTGACCGGGACAAGCCTAATATATTTCAACCGCCCACTCACCACTGTTTTTATATATTATATTTATTGGCTTTATGCAGCGCAACCGGGATGAAAAATATGGACAATTCATCTATATATCCATGATAATATAATAAATTATTATTATTAATAATCTTATAGTTTTATTTATTTAAAAAATATCAATATTATAAACGTTGACTACCCCACCGGCCACCATCCATCCATAATTTTGATCGAGGTGAAATCCCGGTCTTTTGCATGTTCAAACCGCCTCTGACAGGTTCCAAATTAAGCCTTTGTCAAGAGTTGGAAGTATTATCAATCTATCTCGATGACATAGCAGCGCTATTCACCGCGGATACATATGTATTATGCACTCTATCCGTATTTGTATTCGATGTGAAATTCGCGAGAAAAAAAATATCCTCGGCTCCATTCATCCACTCCTCACTCATGACTCCCCACCCTCTTCCACTTAATCGTTTCACGATTTGTCCGCTGTCGGCATATACATGAATATATATATCCGCTATTATTTGGCGTCATTACATGCATTACATGTCATTACAATAATAACGACCCTTGGCTTACGAAACGATTTTTCTCCCATCACTCATATCCCGTTCTTAAGTTCCAATTTCTCCAGTTCCGTGTACCGACTGCAGTTGTCTTTCTCTACCTCACTCTTTAAGGATATCGTAGCTAAGATATTCTGTCTTTATCTATCATACACGCGCAACATAGGAGTTTAGACGTTTTGTATTTCCAACATACCGATCCATCAATTAATGCGATAAGAATTTTGAAAAATCATGTAAAATTTTCATTTAGTCTACTTTAGATCTATTTTCCCATTTTTTTTAATTTGTCCTTAGCATTTTATAAAATAGAATTACATAAATTGGAAACACAAAAATCAACAAAAGTTAATTTTTGAGTATGTGAAGTAAAAGAATTTAAAAAAAAATTTTAGTAAGTCGATCTAAAGAAGACTTCACAAAGAGTTCATATCAGTTTTTTTATATTGTATTTTCGCATGTATTATGGGTTTACGACGGCAGTATTCCTTCTTCGATCATCCCTCAACTCGATGTACGTCGCGCGTAAATATTATTCAAATGTAAAGCTCACGGGCATTATTTTTTTCAGTTCGCCGGTGACGGCCGTGTCTTGGCATCAGTTCACCAACAACGTGGCGAGTGTGGACAGATCCAGGAGAGCAGTGGTCTGGTCGGACGTTTAACACACAACGCCAATTCAATCCGGTTGCTTATTTCGATTTTATTTTATTACTTTTTTTTTATTATTAATTCTGTTCACAGGTCAATTATACTATATATACTACTATTGTGTATCGCGTTTAATTCCCTTATTTTTAATAATACATAAAAATATTAATCATTCAAACAGATTTTTAAAAAGATAATTCGATATATTATTATACATATTGTATCTTATTACATGTATGTTTTACACATACCTATATATTATAATATTATTATTGTGAACTTCCGATACGTTTTTGTCGCGCGTGTATGCTTGTGTGTACGAAATATTATGTATTATTTTATTTTTTTAAGACTTATCCGATGATGTGAGATTATTTTATAAATTTCATGTACATGTGTTTTGAAAAATAAAATGTTCCAATTATCTTCTTTTACTTCTGTATCGTGTCTCTTTCAGAATACCGCTTACTGTTTAGAGTTAACATGTAAACATGAAGTGTTAATCCAGTAAAAAGAACAAACAATCAAGATAGATAACTTAATTTAAAAAATACCTGAATAGTAAACATTAGATAGTCGAATAACAAATATATTATTCCTTTTTCTCAATTTGGCAAATATGTCGATAACTTCATTAATGTGTATAGTATAATATTCTTATACACATGCAGCTATTATATCTCTTTATATTTCTATTGAGCATGGATAATAGCACTAATACTTGGTTATAGATGTTATGGTTGTAAATATCTACGACAGTCTACTATACGAAGTACGACCATGGGTATTAACATATCCGTATCAATAGAGGATAATACTAATTTAGGATAAGTAACAGAACCAACAATTACCTATATGCTTAATCACAATATAAGATAACAATTAATTATATAAAAATATATTGCTATTTACTATTCTTTATTATTAATACATTAAAATTTTTAAATAAATTAAAGTATCGTATAGATATAAAAGTAAATATCGAATGGTGGGGATAGAGTAGGAAGCGAATGATCCTTTTTCCCCCTTAAATACGCCATTGACTAATAAATTTTAATATAATGTTTATAAAACTTTTTTTTTTTTTTCGTGAAATCAATATTTCAAGTTTTTGTGAGAGATATTAAAATAATAACGAGTTTCATGTAGGTACAAATTAAAACCACACGATTTTTCCATTTCAGGTGTAGATACAAAGTGTGTGTATTGGCATGTTTGTCTACTTGCAAAATTAAGTAAAAAGCTTTACATTGGGTTTTTGTCCCAATATTATCCAAGTTAGGAAAGTTAGGATATTAATTGTTTTTAATTTTTTTGCGATTGATGAAATTGAAACGCGCTTGTAAAATATAGTACTCATGGCACACGCTCTGTACCTATACTTGCCGTGACATCTGGGAATCGCATTATGCGAAACCCGCTCGATGAGTCCGACAGATGGCGGTGCACGTTGGCGATGGCGATGCGTTTCAGTTTGTTATCCATAACTGTTTTTCAATATAGTGCGATTTGATATTCGACCAAGGCCACTCCCGAAGGAAAATCTTTGTGTCGAGAAGGGAGATAACTTTTTAAAATAGACAACTTGGGTGAACTTTTTTTTACCTATTTTTATCGTTATGATCACCGTAGGAAATCCATTATAATAATTACACTATGTTTTCAAAATTTGTCATGACTCGCCCAAAATACATCGCAATTTAGACTTTTATGACTATGAATTGCTATCGTTTTTATAATATGTTTAAAATTATATTTACAAATTTTTGTGCAGAAAATTGATGATTTTTCTACGCAGTGAGGTTCTAATTAAATATGTACCCACGTCAAAGATGTAATATTAGGAGTGGCATCCGGATATCGTGGACATAATCAGAGAGAATAGTTTGAAATAGGTTGAGCAAGTTTCGAAGATATATGAGACATAGATGAAAGATTTCACGAAGATGAATGTAGAGAGGAAGAAATGTTTGAATGGGATTGAGTGATGTGACTTAAGGGGTAGCGAGTGTGTGTGTGTGTGTGTGTGTGTGTGTGTGGATGAGCAAGGAGTGTGAGAACGTTTGGGGGTAGAGGAAGAGAGTGGTTGACGGTATATAGATTTAAAAGAAGGTTAAAGATTAAATAATATAACATACGGTTCTAAGAAATATTTTATTTCCCCTTCACTTTTATAACAAAAAAAAAAAAAAAAACTAATTGATAAAATAAAAATAAATATATCTACTGTATCAAGAAGGGATGAACTAAGGTTATTATACCAACGGGCATCGAGTAATTTGCCATCACCCCGATTTACATATAATGTGTTTTGCGATTTTAATTAGATATTCTGCGTATATTATATACTTTATTCCATACTATGTATAAGTGGTGCGTACTAAGATTTTAGAAAGAGCCAAATTTAATTTTTGAAAATTATTTGCGGGCCACATTTTTTATTGATGATAATTAAAAATATAGAAAGTCATAAATGTTCACTAAATTTAGTGGAAAATAGTAAAATGAGAAAGGATATTTTGTTAGGTAATGGTATTGTAGAATAAGGAAAGATCAGAATATTTACAACAATTTTCATACAATTTTTTATTAGTTCAGCATCCGAAAATTGTTTCATACATTTGACTAAAAAATGTGTTACTTCATACGATGCTTTTTTTGCAAATTCATTTTTGTTACCGAAGCATTAATTACTTTTCAGAAAAAATTCCTTTTTTTAATTCAAGTACTTTTTCTTCTTTGATTTTAGATAGGAGGGGATAATTTTTAGAAAATTCAATATGGTTAGTATTATTGTTGTATTGAGTTGTATTGTGACGATTATAATATTTTAACGTTTTAGAATATTTATGGTTTTAAGACAAATTAAACAGAAAACATCGTGTTTTTTAGCGGATATACAGAAAAATTAAATTTCCCTACTGTCTTGACATATTCTGTGTTCATCATCGATTTTACGTTTTTCTATCATAGAGAATAAAAACTAACAGCTTACTCACATTATTGATATTATAACGATAATACGTGATAAAATACAAATGCAGAATAAGCGATTACGGATAAACTGTTTATACAAGACTTCATGTAAGGAAATGAATAAACACATAATTGTGTGTTCCTACTTACCTGTCCAACAATACAAGTTGAAAATAGAAAAATAAAATAAATAAAATTAATAAGATGAGATAAAATGCGACGTTCGTCTTTTTCACTATTTATAACATTTTGGATTTTAAAATGTAGATAGAATTTAATTTTAGTACGGACTGCACTAAATTTGTTAAAGTGTCGCGTAGTGGGGACCGCTGCTATTATACAGGCCACGATTGAAGATACGTATAATGGTTACCCAACGAGCTATGATAAAGTGACCCCCGAATTGACTCTTTGATAGCCAACCAATAATTAGTGCTCGTGTGGATTTATTGGTAATAATTGACCACGTGACCACTGTGACATTCTATTATCATGGAATTAATAAATATTATCATCATTGATTGCTTTGATTTATGAGCGCTACATGTTAGTTGGCACCCATGTCAGCTGATTTACAGAGTCAAACCTGCGGTCACATCCATAATGCATGTAACATAGCTTGTTGGGTGACCATTATATCTTAAATCGTGATACAGGCATTCGTTTCGAATTATATATAGAATTTAGCGTAGTACGCGTGTGAACTGGAGATTCCATGGAAACATCAAACCGAGTCAATACTAAGATCGAGGGGTAGTACCGGTGATGGGATGGGGAATTAGGGTTTGTTGTAAATGAACTATTCGTACATGACGGATACGAATCGCTTTAGCCGAATTAAAACTTTGCCGCTTATTGTTTGTGCTGATGGACATGACGCTGCTTACTTATATACATAGAATACAATATAAATATTATGTGTCTTGCAAACGCGATGTAAATGTTGAGGTCACTCACATGATTTTGCAATATCAACACGTTATAGTTTTCTTTGGCGTGCGGTGCTATTGATTGCTATTTATCGTCTAACACGTTAATGTTATAATATAATAATATAGATTAATATGACGTTCTGCGATGACTTTTTAGGATATCGCTAACACGCTGCTGCCGATGACTGTAGTCACTAAACGTACAACTATTGGTTATAAATAACTAGTATTTATAATCAATGGTACGGCCGTCATATTTGCATTCTGTAAAACCGATTTAGCTTCGATATATTATACGATGAATATACAGTGAACCTATTACCTATAGTAATCAAATGATCAAACTTAAAAGGAACTAGGAAGAACATAATCCGCAGTGTTTGCACCACGATTTTTTACGATATTTTAATTTCCATGCTGTTCGTGAAATTATTTTGAATATTGCAACATCGAACATTGATAACTCCCGTTTAAATTTTGAATATAATATCAAAGTTAACAGCGCAAAATCGGTCATATGCAGAAACCGAACGCGGAATCGCTATAATAATATGTTGTACATGTTTGTTCGACGTACGTAAGACGTCATAATGCGAATGTGGCGTCTCCATTTAACTACATAGGTTCTTATGTGAACCTCACACGGGGGCCAATTTTACTCGATTAATGTGTCTGAAAGTGCACGGTTTTAACGAACTAGTATAGTGTTACAACTTTACTACTATTACTACTATACTGTCATGATACTATTATACTTAAACACTGATTAAACCATGAATTTTCCCAGTGGACTATACGTCCAGTTTTTATATTACCTCATTTTTTTTCTATTTTTAGAAATAAAAATTTTAATAATCATTTTATATTATTAATAAAAACAAAACGTTACAAATTATCAACATATTGCACAGCAGTTATCATATTATTATTGGCTCCACAAACATTTTTCAAATTGCAGTTATTTTTACGTGGTCGTACGACTCGTATATCACCGTGTGCATACCACCCGGTGCGTGCGTGAAGCCGTTTGTCATTAATTGTACCATCAATAGTGTTTTTCGGTTGTTTTAAAATATCACAAATTGTGATAGATTACGCGTTGTGTTTACGTACACATTTTCACGCAACCAATCAGGCATCATTCAAGACAATCAATCATAATTATATCAATCATAAATATATATATATATATTGTATCATTGGTTTTATAAAAAAGCTCATCTTAGAAATCACGTGTACCAATGTTTGTATCATCTACGTGTATTTAATTATTATAAATATTTAGTAAGAACAGATGAAAAAGCAAACAATAACTGGATCAAACTCAAGACATTCATGTAAACTTATCCGACGAAAAAGATCTATTTTTCAATACTGACATACTGGTGACAGTTATGAATATAAAGTTGCAAACAGCACAAAAATATTAACCAAAGAAACAAATATGTACTTATTTTAATTCTAATTTATAATTAAAATTGATTCAACTCAATAAACTGGAGTAAATATTTTGGAATACATTTAATGTTTTCATATAGGGCACATTATGAACAAATTTCTCAGACCGAATTCACGTATCTGCTACTTATACAATACAACTATACTACGACGACCATGCTATTATACTTCGCCTTGACAATGTATTATTATTTCGGTCAACCGAACAGACAATTATAGTAGCCCAAAGCGACGGGGTGAGCAATTCGTTCCACATGTATACTTCTCTGTCATCCCTACTGCACATACAATCGCTAATACTACACGAACATTTTATATATGTGTGTGTGTGTGTGTGTGTGATCGAGATGCCTTTGGCTGGCCTGCACACGTTTATTATTTATATTATATTATACGAAACGCTCACGTACCGTTTTCCCGGGCGAGTGATGGGTTTCATTGTTACGTGACCCGCACGCGCGCACGAGATCGGGACTGCGCAGTTCGATAAACGTTTGGCATTGGAAACTTTTCCTAATACTATGCGTGTCTGCCGACTGGGCGAGTAAGCGGAATGAAATGATGTTTTCTACAATACTATATATTATATTGTATAAAATACGGATGTACTGAATGCACCTCCGCTCTGATCAGAGCGCAGTGTTTATACAAATACAAAAGTGCGCATTGCATATGGATGACGGTATATTATGATGACTTTGTATCATCCTAAATTAGTGTGAAAGTGAATTTGTTTTTAGCTGATCTCAAAACGGAGATTTTTCAACTCAAAATTCGAGTAATATTGAATGTCGGAACTTTCTTAGGTATTTGCTTTGTTCATGTTTTTAGTTATAGTTTAGGAGATTTAGGTACTTCTTATCATTTTCCGTTAACATCTTCACAAAAGCTATACTTATATTGCAAGTATATCAATTATATTGAAATTAAAGTAAAGTCCTTATAAGAATAATAACTTTCTATACTTAACTCGAATAAACCGAATATGAAAATGAACTTTAAAAAACTGATGTATAGCATTAAGATTAAGACGATAGTTTCTTGAGTTTTAGCATTCTAATTTTCAGTGCATTTAAAAAAAGTTTTAAGTACCTTTCTTAGCATTCGAAGTACATTTTAAGGTTATATGGTGCTTTTAGTTCTAGCACTGTGTGAGCGTACCGAATTCCAAGTTTCAGAGAGTGGTTTAAAAAGTAAAATAAATCCATGTACAATTTAAAAATCGTTTTGCCATTTGTCATATAGAGTAATTAATAAAATATATACCTTTTAGATTCTGAACGGAGTGATGGAATCTATTGGTTTTACAATGATGTGTGTTTTTTTTTTTTTATTTTATTTTTTTTTTTTTTTGTGTCTGAGGACACGATTTTTGGTAGTAAAAATGCTTCGATTTTCTTAAACAGCAACTTTTCTGATAGGAAAGTGAATGTAGATGGTAGTTGGGCAAGTCAAAAATGTATTAGAATTCTAATTCTTTACAAAAAGAAGTCTCGATTAATTGAAAATCCCGTATTGTCTTATCCTACAAGTTTCCAGTCACTATTAATTATAATCTTACATTGATCACTGTTAACCTATGGTGAAACTCGTTCTACTATATTACATCGTGGGATAACAATTCCGAACATTTTTATTCGATTTTCCGTGTTGGCCTGTTAGGTAGTGTTGTAAATATATAGGTCATTATAATTTTAGCGAATATGCATTATTTCAGTTTTTACATAACAAATAACTATTGACATTATATGTCATCGTAGTCTTACAGAATGAACAATTCAAGAAACACAAAAACAAGTAACAAACATCAGCAGCGCCCATCGCCACAAAAAAGACGCTGATTCGGCAACGCATGATGGATACTTAAGAAAGCAGCTGAGCCGAGGAATGGGGCTGTCGTTTCCACGGGTTAGTGAAGATGCAGTTGCCTCCACGGGTTAGTGGAGGTGCTGTTGTTTTCATGGGTTAGTGAAGACTACGGTGTGATTGTTATTTTTGTATGCGAACGAAGTTTTATGTTACATTTCGATCATTTTAATAATAGTGTTTTACCTTTCATTTTTGAGTTATATTCTTATTTGAGTTTTCCTTTTATTTGATATCCTAAGGTTTTGGTAAAGAAAGTGTTTTAGACGACCTACTTCTAAAGGTACTAAAGCAGTATTATGATATTTATTATCTCATACTTGATATCGTTGGTTAGGTAAGAAATAATATAACATTTGCCCAGGTAAGATTATAACTCACTCCCGAACTTCCAGTACTCAGTATTGTAGTCAGTTGTTTCGAGAGTAAAACGACATTATAGAGTAGATCTCTGTCGAGGAATTAATCTACCGAAAAATATCTGTTTTATACGTCAAGCCTTTATGTGGCGTATACGACAGTAGGATGGAAAACCCTTAATCTTGCGCACCGATGAAACCAATTGTTTCTTTCATTTACGATCTTGCGCAGGTAAAACTATAGTCACCGTTCCCGTCGATTTTCGTCGTATAGAAGTTTCCGGCACGGTACCAATACTATATTTTATACAAAGGTTTATGCATGTACGTGGAAAGTCCTGCGGGTGAACAAAGCACCCATTCACGATCGCGGTCCATTAATTCTGCTGCGATTAATAGTCGCAAACATTCACATACGAATAGTATTGTGCGAATCCTCGCTCACCAACCTCGTCGCTTTTCTCCCCATAAAGCCCCAAAAGATATCGAAATGTTACCAAAAAAACCGGTACGCAATATCTATTCAGTTATAAAATCGTTTCAAAATTAATGAAGACATTACTGTAGTACATGACTGGTGTACGAAAACCCTCAACAACAGCTAACAAGTCGTTTCAACGTCCTTTCGAGATTCACACCACAGTCGTCATTGGCTACGGTATATTATAACATAACCTAAACGTCCTAAACCACGGTCTACGGTAGTCGTCCAACATGATAATATATTATAATTATTTCACGTTTGAACGTTGCACCATCACTAGTCATATATCACATGTTTACCGCGTGCGTTTACGATGTGTTTTCTATTCCTATTCTTATTACTGCAAAATTAAAACTGATGAATAGGTATTTCACAACGATTTACATTTCTTATTCCAAGAAATTTTCTTGGTTATTTATGGTAAACAAACATATAAGTGTAAAAATCCTTGTGTGATAGAAAGTACGTGCGTGGGTGGGTATGTGTAAGAGAGTGTGTGAGAGAGAGAGAGAGAGAGAGAGAGAGGAAGAGAGATAGTTGTTCAACGTTTGTGATCCGTAAAACTATGACAATTGTAAAATGAACAGTGTATCACACGAGTCTTGCACGTACACACTTGGCATTTGTTTACACATTCGCTAAGGAACAATCTCCGTCAAATTTCTGAGATGGTGAAGTTGTCACTATGTACTTAGTTTGCGAAAATCGTCCTTTTGGTTGTTTATACTGCAGATTTATTATATATATATATATATATATATATATATCAGTAAAAAAAGAAAACATACGCATTCATTTTGTTTTTCTCATTTCTTGAAACTTCTTTACTCTTCGGATTCCAAGCTTATCCGCCATAAGTCATAACCGTATAGTTGCCGCCGATTTATAAAACGCAATTTCATTCAGAATGTTTTCGCAAAATCACACGGTAGCACTATATATATATATATATATATATATATGCCGCTGAAACTGAATAATATCTCACCGATATTGACGGTGTCGTCGTGCAGAAGTAAATTAGAAAATAAAGTCGTCACGCGAATTGGAGTCGATCTCGACATAATATGTGCAGCAATCACTGAAGTCGTCATCTTGAGCGCTTAATACTTTTGAAAATTTTTTTTCTTATTCTCTTTTTATCGTTTCAGTATAAACACATTTTCGGGTGAACATTATATCAATATCATCTCCATACATACCATTTATATATACACCGAATATTCAACATACACACAATAGTGCAAGGAATATCAATGTAACTTATGATTTTTTGATGTTTTTAACAGAAGTGTTTTCATGAAACCCCGGAATTTCAAAACAATTATCGTCTATTTTAATTTTAGTTTTTCAAACATACGTTAAAATACCTTTACAACGTATTATATATCGATCCCCGATGTGCGGGTCCCTAACTTATCAGCTGGTACATATATTTATAATCGCGACTGTCGATATTATCACATTTTTGATCCATAATGCTAAAATTGAATTTTGTTTTTGAGGCAAATTTTATGTATGATAATATCTATATAATATAATATACGACTTTTAAATACATAAGTAATTGGCAATCCTACTTTAAAATTGTGTGACTCTCAGATTGCGCACCACTGTTATAATGTATTAGTATCATATACATACGTCCTAACCGATATTAAAAATATCAAAATACGATTGTTTCATAATTTTTTTTATTGCCTAATAATTCATTATCAATAACTTGATTTATAATAACTAATGTTAAAAAAGAACCGCTTAGGCCTTTCTCTGCTGTACAGTTAGGGGTGGAATGCACATAGTTCATATGATAGGTCATTACAATGGATTTGTTAAATTTGAATGCAATATAGCTAACATTGTATACGAATAACGATTCTAAACGGAGATGATAATATGTTGGTCTAAAATGGGTATATAATAATATAGTATTTTATATTTAAATTGAAATATAATGCAATTTTGTAAAAGTTTAAATTTCAAACAGTTATAAAATATTTTCTTTTAAGTCCGGTAGAAATTTTTTTATATATTTTTGAAGAATAGCTTATTGATAACCTAGTGTAAAATTTTGAACCTTAAGTATAAACAGAAAATATTTTATAAATTTTCAACTACAAAAAAACTTGCAAATTATCGTGATTTTAACATATTTTATACAAAGTTGAACTTTATGGGCTAATAAAAAAAATTTAAGTGAAACGATCTCCGATATTTTTTAGTTACAATTAGTATAACTTATATTTAATCCTTTAATTCATTTTCAAGAGTTTTTGGACAGCCAAAAATTTTATAGATATTTTTAAAAAAAAACTTACAAAAATCGAAAATTTAAATTATCTATAAATAAGTCAAAATATGTCAAAATACTTTGACAACTTAACCATGTATAGAGAAAACCAATATAAAAATTTGGTGAAAATTTCATAAATGTATTAGTAAAGTTACAATCCGTACACATAAGTTTGATAAAAATTAGGAGATGTATATTTTAGTAGCACGAATCACTTAATCGGTGAATGCAACCATTGAGTATTAACTCACGTAATATTCAGATCAAGTCGGCTGGATTAGATTAAAATGGAGAAGGTACTAAAATAATATATATTCTGTCTTCAATTGTGAATTCATTTGAGAAAAAAATCAGAATTAGAACATAAATCATGAAGACTTCATTAGTTCCTGCGATATTCACAAATATAAGATGTAATTTATATAACGTATAAAAGTATAATGTTTGTTCGTCATAGCTGATCAATCGATATTTCTGTAGATATATCTCACGTTAACATGTTATTTTATTTTAGATTACACGCATGACAAAAAATATTATTTTTTTTCATATATATGTATTGTTTTTTGTGATAAATTTTTCGAGTTCCTCGTCAAACATTTTTATAGCATCAAATATTCGACTTACGTATAATGTACTTATTTACACAGGTCGTATTTCGATTTTTTCTGAGGAATTTTTTCAATAAAAAAGATGAATTAAAAAAAAATAAAAATTATTATTATATTTAATTTTGTGTACAATATAATCGTTTAAACTTTTTTTTTTTTGGTAAAACAAAGAATTGCGTCTTACATTTTAAAACTTTTACGCAAGACTTCAGGCTATTTTTCTACAGAAAAGACTTTAATGTTTGAGATATGGTAAAATTGATTATTTTCGCCAACATCAGTCGTTATTTTTTTATTTTTATTTTAATCTGTGTAAGATATTTTATTTTTATTTTTAAAACCTATATAAGATATAATCATAATATTTACCTTCGTCCAGGAGCATTTTTATATTTCAATTAGTTGTTTTATAACAAATAATTCGTGCGGACAAAAGTAACATCCAACAGAACAATATACAAAGTGGCCTATCGTGATACCCCAATGGTAATATCTCCGTAGATGTTAATTTTTAATTTTAGTACGATTTAAAAAGAAGGCCGGATGACATTAAACACTTAAAGTTAAATATATATACTTTAACTCTTTGGGAAAAATAACTTTTGAATTTTTCCTTACCATACATACATTATTAGTTTATTACAGTAATTAAAGTAATTAATTTAAGTTTATAAAAAAGGATATAAACATACCGGATGATTATATTTACTTGCAGTTATTGTAATAAATTAGATAATTATTATAGACGACCAACAGTAACGTTCATTTTTGATGCATGCATTAACTGCAGCCGTATAGCTCACGCGTATAAATATTATTAGTTATTAGTTATTAGCTTATAAAATTATAACATTTATAACATAATATAATATATATAATTTTAATAATTATAATAAACATTCTCTAATCAATAATGTATTAATGTATTGTTTGTATTGTACCCACTGTCCTTTCTTATCACTGTTGATAACTCGTGATAATTTTCTGTTATCCTACTCTTACCTATCTAACTTATATGTACTAATTTATTGATTAAGCATTATATTAATTCCAGTTATGCTCATCACTTACCCCATTACTATAAACTTACACTTGCCTTATAAAACCAAAAATTGAATTTTCAATTACGTTGAAATGTTCGTATCAACTTGTACCACAAATTGTTGTTATAGATATAGTAATTTTATAAAAATTTAAAGTGGTCAAGTTATTTTTTCCCAGTCGTTTGGGGGATTAAAATACGAATTTCACTAAAAGTATTTAATGTTGCTCCCTTCTATTAAATTGTACCGCAACAAAAAAAATATCTACGGACATATTTCCATTAGGGAATCACAGCGGGCCCCTCTGTATAATATATTATATTATGTTTACCAATATATTATAATATCCCGTCGTCCAAGCTCGGCCGCAGTAATGTTCCACGAGGCAGTGTTTTTTATTTCTTTCTCTTTTCATTTTAATTTCATATAGTAAGTGGTGGATAACGAAATAAAAATGTAAAATGTTGTACATTGGAGGGTCGAGCACGGACGAGTGGGCACCGGACAAATGCACGTATATTGTCCTTGCGTAAATGTATTGCTCCGGGTAAAACAGCTATGGGTTCGCTTAACATGCATGTGTACTGCTGCGGTGGCCCAGGTCTACGTTTTAATTATTTACCTTTCCCAACTACGCGCAGTTTGCCCTTTGCATTAGAAACGTTTGTTCAACGTTTTTACACGGATATTACGTCAAACGTGGAAAAAATATTATGTAGTAAAAACAAGTGTACAGAGTAATTCGAGTTTCGTGTGAATACAAGTTATACTAAGGGTATGGTCGAATGATAATAATTGTACTAAGGTAAAAAAAAAAATAAGTCACTAGTTAAACCGTACTATGTGTTCGAGAAAACCTTAAAACCTTTTGAAAAATAAACTTAATTCAAATGTAAAAATAATGTTTTTTTTTTTTAATAAAAAAAGAAAAATGTAACGATATTGTATTTTTGATGACTATAATTAATGATGAATCGAGATAATAAATTGGAAAATTATTTTTGGAAATAGATGTAGACATATAACCACTCTCTACGACTGCCATTCAGTTCTGGTTTGGTTAGTCAGTCAGTGGTACCCTACGAAGGGATGTGACTGCACCTCAAGTTTATATATAAATACAACCATAATACCATCCTTGAACCAATCAATAGTTATACACATGATAGTGTTGTGGGTGATCAAGGGCTTTGTACGAAGTCTAGCTTCGAATTTTTTATGAGGAATAAGTATGTAGAAAAGTTTAAATACCATTCATTCACTGACTGATTAGCGTGCAGCCAAAACTACCATATACCAATTATTAATTTACAATGTTTAGTTAAGTTATTTGTTTTTACTATAAATAGGAAGATATAGGTGTGAAAAATAGATTTTTCGAAAATCCCATTTTTAAAGATCGAAAGAGTTTTGGGCTCTGAGCTACACACATTTTTTAGATTCTGAACGGAGTGATGGAATCTATTGATTTTACAATGATGTGTGTTTTTTTTTTATTTTTTTTTTTTTTTGTGTCTGAGGACACGATTTTTGGTAGTAAAAATGCTTCGATTTTCTTGAACAGCAACTTTTCTGGTAGGAAAGTGAATTTAGATGGTACTTGGGCTAGTCAAAAATCTAACTTTTTCAATACTTTTTTAAAAAATCGAAAAAAACGATAAAAAAATAACGAAAAAACGGGAAATTTTACGCAAAATCACGTTTTTACAAACTACATTTTTTTAAAATGCTCTAACTCAAAAACAAAAAACCGCAACAACTTGAAATTTTCACCAAATTTTTATATTAGTGTTTTCTATATGTGGTTAAGTTTTCAAAATATTTTGACATATTTTGACTTATTTATAGACAATTTAAATTTTCGATTTTTGTAATTTTTTTTTTTTTAAAACACCTATAAAATTTAATTGGCTGGCCGAAAACTCTCGAAAATTTAATACAAGATTTATAATAAGCTTAACTTATCTTCACTAGAAAATATCGGTGATCGTTTTACTCAAATTTTTTTTATAAGCTAATAAAGCTCAAATTTGTATAAAATGTGTCAAAATCACGATAATTTGCAAGTTATTTTGTAGATAAAAATTCATAAATTTTTTTCTGTTTATACTTAAGGTTTAAAATTTTGACACTAGTTTGTCTATAAGCGAGGCCCACCCGTTCTTTTTCACATTTAGGTTACCTAGGAAATATTTTATTTTGTTTAATATATGTTCCCGATTAAAACTATAATATTAGGTAGGCAATAAAAAATACAATATCATTATTAGATATATAAAAATGTAATATCCTAACTTTTTCGTCAGTTCTACCATTGTTCTCACGCGTCATTAATTATATCGTACACGCGTAGTACGTTAATATAATACAATATAATATATTATAATTATGTATAATATATTACGTATATATATTATTATTTTCAAGGGTGCCGCCGTCGTGAGCTTGTGCATGCGTATAGGTATAACGATACGTTAAGTAATAATTGCGTATATAAATAGACGTGATTAATCCGATTGGAAATTAATTTTTCGGTCGGTTTACAGGGTATATTTTATATTATTATAGTAGTTTCTCGCGGGTTATTGCCTCTCCGTTTCCGATTTCATATTTTACACGCCCCACGCGTTTCCCATGCCCACACGCACCCGCGCCCCATCACTGGCGTGAACACTCACGTTCGTCCTTACGTTTTAATTGAATTTTGCGACACGGAGACGGAATTTTAAAGTCGAATCTCAAACGAATCGAAAACCATTCTCCGTTCGAACGGTGGCGACCGCGTTTTTCTTCCCCTTTCTTTTATTACTCTTTCGTGTCGGTGATTTGTATTTCGACGTAACAACTTTTCGCAAAATCCCCTCGCACAACATCAGCAGTATTATATGTATGTAATGCGCGTTGAAAATAATCGAAATCGAATGTGCACGATTTCTCGGACGTTTAGACAGGCTGTATTACTATTCCGCGTTTCGGCTATTTCGTAGTGGCAGCGCGTACTACGACGAGATTTAACAGCGGCGTACAATATTAAAACACCATCGACAAGAATCTGTTTGATTTTCAATCTTTTCTATGGCTGTAGCCTATAAGCGTAAAATATAAACTAAACGCAACCAAAAAGTGCAAAAAGTTAATATTCCATAAGAGCAGAAAAAAACATTTTTAATTAATCATGAGCGCGAACAATTTAAAAAAAAAATAAAGTGGATTCTATCAAAATCATTTAGTTGTTAATATTAAGCATTTAATGATTATAAAATGAGTTAAACAATTAAAAATTAAAATTGCATTAAAAAAAGCAAAATAGTTGTTGTAGTTGTTATTACGATAAAAAACAGTATGTTAATATTTAACTTCAAATGAACTCGATCACTGTTAATGTATTTTTAAATTGTAAATATACTATATATTTAATTAAAATGATATTTATCGTGTAATGGGTACAATATTGTCTAAGGTTATAATTTATTTTGCGCTTTTGGGTTTCGCCGGTTTATATAAATGTTTGTAATATATTATTTTCCCAGTACATAATAGACTACTGCAAAGGCATATATGGCATCATTTACCGAGTTTATTAAGTTATAAACTTATAAACATGTTAAAGTTAAGTATTTAAATATTAATATTAATTGTAATGTGATAATTATAATTTATAATATTATAGTTTGTTACTCATAATATAATGACCCCTTTAGCTCCCGTTTATTTAAATAATAATCTAAATAAAATCTGTAACATTTATAATATGGATATTGCACTTATACTTTTACTTTGAGTGTACTTGCATCAAATTGTTATTACAACTCGAAGTTTTTGATGGGGAACCGTGTTTGTATATACTAGAAAGCATAAGTTATGGAAAATTAGGTAAGTATTTACTATGAAAAATCGAAAAACTGTGGACCAGATTGTTATCAAGTCCAAAATCATGAATACTAGTTATTTTGTCTAAAGCCTAAACAGTTCATTTTCAAACGATGGAAAATAATAAATAACAATGATAACAATTTTCAGAAGAAATAAGAAAACAAAGCGGGATAATTATGTCTGAACTCAAACCGCTACTCGTGATATATTATAAAGTGGGGATCAAATGATTTGAACAGTCTAATTCCACTTCTTACCTAAATTAAAACAACACTCAGGTCAAATACAAATAACTAGGTCAAAAATAGGTGAAATTTATTTTCCTTTACGATATTAATCTAATAGTTGTCGTATATGTCACGCAAAGGTTTGACGTATAAAACAGATTTTTCGGTAAATTAATTCTTCGACAGAGATCTACTCTATAATGTCGTTTTATTCTCGAAACAACTGACTATAATACTGAGTACTGGATGTTCGGGAGTGAGTTATAATCTTACCTGGGCAAATGTTATATTATTTTTTAACTAACAAACGATATCAAGTATGAGATAATAAATATCATAATACTGCTTTAGTACCTTTAGAAGTAGGTCGTCTAAAACACTTTCTCTACCAAAACCTTAGGATATCAAATAAAAGGAAAACTCAAATAAAAATATTACTTAAAAATGAAAGGTAAAAACACTACTGGGTATTAAAAATCGAAATGTAACATAAAAATTCGTTCGCGTACAAAAATAACAATCACACCGTAGTCTTCATTAACCCATGAAAACAACAGCACCTCCGGGGCGACTGCATCTTCACTAACCCGTGGAAACGACAGCTCCGTTCCTCGGCTCTGCTGCTTCCTTAAATATGCCTCATGCGTTGCTGAAACAGCGTCTTTTCTGTGGCGATGGGTGCTGATGTTTGTTCCTTTTTTTCTTTTTGAATGTTTCCCGAACAATATCTATTCCCAGAAACTATGACAAGGTACAATGGCCATATTATGCCCAAATATATAAGTATACGCAATGAGCAATCAAAACAATACTTATTCGCTAAAACTACAATGACCTTTATATTTTACAACATAGTATTATATTTTTAATAACGAATCATTTGAATTAGGATATATAAGAAAATATTTTTTGTCCTCGAAAAAAAGTACTTATAGCAAAAACGTATATGAAAAAAATTATTATATTATTATATTATATTCTTCATTTTACTTATGTTGTAAACTTTTTTATATCTTGTAAAATTAAATATTTTTTTCAACATTTTTTCTTAAACCGATAGTCCATTACCTATTTTTAGTCATTTAAAATTCGACTAATAGAAGAAACTATACACACCACGGCCGCACTGCCACTAAAATATAGTTTTTAAATCTATTCAATGATGTGAGATATGGTTTTTTTTTTGAGGCTAAAACATATAAACGGAAAATTTCGCATACATATTCATTCCATGTACATTCACAGAGTGAGCAAATATAATATAAAAACTACAGGCACTGCTTGTTTGTAGTCTATATTTTTCAGTTTACCTGTATTTTGATAGGTAGTAAGATGGAATAACTTTCAATAATATTTATTTATATAAACACACAAAGTTATTTTAAAATATGGTCTAACGGAGAACCTCGTATGTATCATACATTTGATATGATACACTCCTTAGGCGTACTTACTTGTCACTCTACGTGTTTCTCTGTTTTCGACATATTTTTTCTCCTATTAACTACTTACTACGGAAAGTACAAGTTTTTAATCGAAAATCTAGTAAAAACTGAACCCGTTTTACGGCTAATAAAACCATCGAAAACTTCATTAATTTTTCGTATTTACTATTGTGGTTTAATAACATTGTAACTATTTATTTTTGTTTTATCTATTTTTAATTAGATTCCTCCCTAAATAATTGTGATCGGTCTGCCAATGTATTAGTAATGTAATCCAGTGCTAAGCTCTAAAGAACTTTTTCCCCGAAAACTAAAGACTTCCCATTATACAAAGAAATAATATAATATTAAGTATTGTGAATACGTTGTCGACAAGATGATTTCTCGAGCCCTCATAGAAATTATAAAATCAATACTGCGTATAGTATCTACATCCGAGAGATACTTAATAAGTAATTGTTGTTTTATTTTAAAATGTTTTTTTTTTTTAATATACATATACATATATATATATATAAATATTAGTGATACATATTTTGGTCGAAAAGCTTCAATAAATTATAATATTTTATTCATTTATTTATTGACAAGATGCATATAGGTATAATGTACTGGAGCACAAAACAAAATATTTACATTCAGTTTGAAATGGAAAAATAAATGTATTTACACATGGTTACCAACCGTGAAGAGACACGTCTCCTCCGAGGGAAAATATTAAAAGTCTCAAAAATTATGTTCCTTTTGATATTTTTGACGCATCTATTATATTATTTATGGTTCAATTGAAATTGTTGAAATTGAGCAAGAGTCGACGGATCTCTATTATATTATTAGTTTTCCATAGATTTATGTAATTATGTTCTTACATCTGTCTTCGTCTGTCCGTCTGTAAATGTACTCGTCCGATGAGAAGCTGATTTAAGTTATACCGGTACGTTATTATGTATAAAATATATAACTAAATAATCAATAAAAATTCGAAGACAATTGTAAAATAGAAAAAGGCTCTTATTCTCTTATTCTAGATATTTTTAGAGTTAATTTCTGGGGCTAGTCCGAGGTCCTTGGATTTTAGTAGTGCAATTTAGTAATAACATTAAGTTTATTTTGATGGCAAACTATTATACTAAAAAAAATATATACGTAATAAATTATACTTACCCGAGCAGTAGGTACCTATATATGTGTAATTATATCGAGTATATATTATTTTGTTAATTATAATAGTATTATATCTGATCTTAGTCGAAGACGAGCTAAAATTAAAAATGCTTATAGATTTGATTCGAGTACACATAGGATAGAGACTACTTTTTGGAAAACATTTATAACGCAGTAAATTCTAAAAATTGCATACACTTATATGGAAAAATGTATTGTCACCCATAGCTTCAGAGAATTGACTGCAAGGTTAAATCATTCATTGCGTCTGGGGATAGTTGTTTCCCCGGAAACGTGACTTGATGCATATTCCCGAGAGCATAGGTGAATTATCGGAAATATGCAAATGTTTAGGGGAACCAAGTTTGTTCCAAATTACAGAGCCAAGTATAAAATATAATTACTATCTTTGATTTTTTCCTTTTAAATTTTCCGTAATGGCTAATGTACATTTTACAATTGAATTATTTTGATTGACTCAGCAATAGACAGAATCGTTAGCATTTTAATAAAATCTACTACTACGTAGAAAGTTCAACAAGTAATAAATAATATACTCGTAAACCATTAAATTTCATTATTCTTCACGTCATATATTCGTGAACTCAGGCACATTTGCGGGAATCATCCCACATATGACAGTTTTGTAGAGCCATGAGTTCTGACGGTGATTTTCTTTAGAGTTCAGACTGACGTATTTTGTGAGTAAAATAAGAAGTATACAACTAGATGCATTTAAAACAAACTTTTCCACCATTTTGTTTATGTCATTGCATGTAAGTTTAAATTTTAAGCAACAATTTATTTAAATGGTATGAATTGTATCTTATTAACTGATGTTACACACCTATATATTATATATTTATATGTAAATCATGGAAAACATTTAGAAGTTGATAATTTTAAATTTGAAAGAGTACATAGTTTTAAATACATGAGTGTTAAAATTATTAGCAAAAATAATAATAACAATGAAATTTAAATAAGAACTACTGCAGCGAATAAAAATGTTATTATGGGTTAATGATTATCCTTAAATCAAAACAAGTCTCGATCAAATCGGAAATTACACAGAACAAGTTAGTTAGACCTCTTATTTTGTATGCGTGTGAAACGTGGTCAACAACCAAAGGATATGAAGACAAAATCACAATCTCTGCTTTGAAAGAAAAATATTAATTATTATAAAGAATATATATATGTGGGCCAAAAAGAAATAATATCACAAAATAATATGAAATAAAAATCAATATAGAATTACAACAGTCATAGAAAGAACCGTGCATAGTAGCACCAGAACAGTATTGAAATTTAGAAAAATCGCATGAGCTGGCCATTTATGGAGGTAAGATAGTCTAATGAAAGTGGTATTAAAATGGAAACCCCTTTTGATAATATTACTAGGAGGACAAAATAAAAATTAATAGACAGTGTGAAAAAGATTTTAGAATAAATTGGAAATCAATAGCACAGGTTACAGATAGGTGGAAGCAGATTTATGTTGTGGTATTCAATGGCTTTTAAAAACCGAAGAAGAATTTCATATATTGTGTTAAATATAATCGCATCGTCATAATAAATCATAAACTTATCATATCATTTAAAACTTATAACTATTTTTTAAATAATTAGGTATATTTTTAGATGTTTATAAAATAATAATATTTATAATATAATCATGGTTTTCTATTGAAAACTGTATTAATTAACTGTATTTTATCAAGATAAAATAATTTCATAAGATATTATAAAATAAATATGAAATTATGTCATGTTTTATTTATAACAGTTATTTTCTTTTAGACATAATTTGGTACTTGAAATAATTCATATAGCAATTACCGAAAAATCACAAATAATTGACAAGGATTTTATAGATTTTGAATAAACAACGTTTTAACGTTTTTTTTTTTTTGATTTTTAGGTCGAAAAATATGTATCAACATCGTATATACTTATATGACATGATCATATAATATAAAATATATTATATCATAAAATTCGAAAATAAAATTTACTCATAGGTAAGTCAGTCCAGTGGTTAGCAAAAACCTGCAATGTTTGAATAAAAATAGAATATCTACCGAATTGATGATACCCGTAATAGGGAAGTGCTGCAGCGAATCGGTTTTCTAAATTCCTTCATTACACGATGGCTTGAAAATACAGCAATTATACCTAATCATTGATTTTATTTTTATTATCGTTATTGTGTAGTTTGAAATCCCGGTCGGCGAGGGAAATAAATGCAAAACGAGAAAAACGACCGCTGGAGATGAGAGGGTCCAATTATTATCCTTTCTAATTTCCGGACAACCCGCGTCTGGGCATAGGTTTACCTCTTTATCGCTATAGTTATGGACGTTATCACGTTTGTTTATAAATACGTGATATTCATCTGAACTGTAGTTGATGATGCACGTGTCGCGTGTTCAAAGAAGATTAATTCAGTGCGAGTAGCTGCGATGAGCACGGAGAAATAACGAGTAATCATTTACGACCGACTTCTGTAACTGTACTTAAAATCTCTGTAACGACTTCCCTAGAGACTAAGGACAACAATATCCACGTACTTACAGCCTACAGGTATATAATAAGAATATTTTGAATTTCCAACGTTCGCGATATTACGAATAAAACCTTTTGCGAAAGTGAAGAAACCAAAAGAATTAAACACCTTCATTGCACTTTTTGTTCCGGTAGACGAAGATACTCGTAAATGTAACCGGACTACCCGAATACCGCAAAAATTACTGCATCACCATACACTCAAGGCACATCGAACTGGAATGTAAGAGAAATAATATGTTGTGTTCACATCTGGGAGTCACAGGGGTCGGTATGATGGGTTATGGCATATCTGAAATGATACAAATACCCTTCTTAAGGAAAATACATATTATACTAATTCATACTGGTAAGTACACTATTTGTATTTAAAGCTCTACAATTGTTTTTTCATTAAAAAAAAAAAAATTGTAATTAGCTAAGTACATAATATATGATATTGCTATACGTAATATTGATATTCAAAACATACTGGGATCCCCCTCTAAACTCAAACATTGTTACATTCAATTTTCTAACTTTTGAGACAATAATATTTAATATAAATATTTTCTTTACTTAGGTATTTAGAAAAAACATATTTACCTTAGAAACTTTAACGATGTATGACGAATTAATTTTTTTTGGATTTTCTGCCCAAAAAAAATATCAAATAATTTTATCGGATTTCGTCATTCGGCCATGCCTAAGGGTTGTAGGATAAAAAATACCACGTACTCTCGAGGTGAATGTTTTTCCTTCACTTTTGATAGGATTCAATCAGAATATCCGCTTCGTAAACCGCATAATGATGGTTAAGTGAGATTTCACAAGATCATTTATTGATTATTTCGATTTTTTGAGTAAGGTTACTATTGCAGTACATATCACCTGCTACTTGCAGTACGTTAGTTTGTGGTGCGTATAACATTTAGGAATGTGTGGCGTGTAATTATTGTGTTGAAATTCCATAGTCCGTAGTACGGGTTCTGTGGGTCGGATTTTAAAGGTCTCCGGCTTTTATACGAACAGATTAACTATAATATACAATAATTATATCATTACGATCTGTTGTTTTTCTCGGTCCAAGCTTTTATTCGGTGTAAAAAAAGTGTTTTTTTTTTTTTTTTTTATAGAATTTTGATTCTTTTTTTACACAATATCAATATGTATATTTCATTATACGTAAATATGACTGCTGTGGGATGCATGAACATAATACGACAACGATGATGCGTCGTTGAAAACGCAGTATTCATAATACTACTTATAGTAATATCATAATGGTACAACGAATATGCCTTTTCCGGATTAATATATTATTCGTTAGAATTCTACGATGTGAAATATTCTTATACATTATAATGTTATTCAATATAAATAAGTTATGTTCGGGCTGTATTATTCATCGTGCGCGCGTTATCATTATTATTATTCATTAAAAATAATGCATCGAAAACAAATAAAGGCAATATTTTTTTTTATTTTAAATACATATTATTATAATACTGGTATTATAATATAAAAGGAAAAACTACACGCGTGGTGAAGCACAATATAAGTATATTACGTATATAATATCTATGTGTATACCTACAGTATATTATTGTTATTACTTATTTGCTTCCGAAAAATATCTTGAGAGAGTGCTTCTTCTCTGTTGCGTGTTCGTATACGAACGCGAATGCATATTCTCGAAACACGACACAATAGTGCGTGCATGTACCATGTATGTATAACGTATAGTACTGCACTGCAGTTTTATCTATAAGAAATTTAATAATAATTATTATCTTCTTCAGGCGAATGCGACCATTCATTTGTTTGAGCCATAGCACTATTTTCTGTAAATAATTTATCGTTCAATTCTATGGGCAAATTTTTAATGTGCATCTTAAGTAAGACATTTTTCAATTCTCCGAAAACCATTATTTGAATTGTAAATTTGCAATATTATATATTTTGATGCATCATTGGTTCTAGATATGAAATTAGATATAATAACTAGGTATACATTTATTTTTGTTTTTTGCTTTTCACTGTGTATCAGTTTTGAACAAAATAATAATATTTTTATTCTTCGATAAATCTATTTGTAAATACATAAATCGTAAACAGTACATGTGATGGAATATCTTCCGAGTGGTAATATGATATGAAAATTAAGTAACTTCGCTCACTAAATTAACGATTTTTGAATTCAACTAGACTTGTATAATATAGCTGATGGGTAACAGTACGTTTATAGTCATTTATATATAGTACCTATATATATGGTATAAAAATTAAAAATAAATATGTTTATCCAGGTGATGGAATGTATGTACCGTATCGTTATTGATCTAGAAGAGTAATATATAATTATTCATATTTTATCTTCATCTGAAGCTGTATTGGTATTAATTTATCATTATTTTATGTTTTTTTGAACAATGCAATAATAATTCGTATACCTACCTAGTACTGCATCCGGTAAAAATCAATAGCACAAAAGAGTACAGTAGTATAGGTACTCGGAGGCAGCAGATCCGTCGCCGAAAGGGTGTATTATGACCACGAGAGCCAAGATTACATCGGCTGTGGTCCAAAATCACCCATGTATGAAATCGGGCCATATTCATGCTATCGCGATAAATAACGTTCTTTTAATCACCAGGTGCACTGAGGTTTCACGTTTAATTAAAAGTCCGTCCAGTGAGTGTTGACCTACTGTGCCGTGTGCTCGTCTGCGGTCGACTTAGGTATACACACACACATACACACACACACACACGCGTGTGTGTATGTGTGTGTGTGTGTGTGTGTGTGTGCGCGCGCGCGCACGCTGCATAATTAGAGTATTTATATTTATTTTTATCCTCTTTTTGTTTTTTCTCTTCGCCGATAAAATCGTATAAATTAGCTAACTACCGTTACACATGAGTAGGTAATATTGTACACAGCATGTACCTACACATTTTGTAAGCCAGGTCGGTCTGAATTTGTCGGAATTACCTATACACAGTGGTCGCACCAGAGGTGATCGCTGGTAATTATAACAGTTTGGGGGGCGTATATACATATATCTCGGTACGTGTTAATGAGAATTCACCGTATTGCGAGTGAGACACAGACAGAGATAGAGATTGGGGGAGAGAGGGCAACGTGTGAATAAAGCCGGTTACACGCGTCGAAGTTTAAAGCCGTCATGGGATCGGATGTATAGAAGCTGATATATTATATCGTTTTATGCGGCTACGGAGGCGGCGAAAAACGTGACTTATTACGAGTACCGTCGACGATAATGTAATAATATTATATCCCGCGGGAAATGAATTTTAAACTCGCTGCGGCAGCATGTACAGTAAGCTCACAGGCGCCACGGACTATCAGCGGGTATTTTAGTAGGCGTAATAACTCATAAAATTAACCAAATTTTGGGTAAAATCATCAAGTGCGTCTTCGGACCAATGTCTTGTTGGCAGTTTTTTGTAGCAATTACAAGTACACATAAAAATAGATCGTCTGGTAAAAAATAAGTATTACAATGAATAGTAAATAGCGTACTACTACTAGTTATGACCTTAAGTTGATATTTATATTTCATGCTTCTGGGTATAGTTGGATATTTC
Source organism: Chaitophorus viminalis (assembly GCA_025469195.1). NCBI lineage: Eukaryota > Metazoa > Arthropoda > Insecta > Hemiptera > Aphididae > Chaitophorus > Chaitophorus viminalis. The sequence continues at coordinate 9,271 of JAIPRK010000562.1, read as the reverse complement.
AAGAAAACCTTATAATAGCTATTATGAAATAATACTCATAAGTTACAAATTTATATTTTCGAACCGATTTCGTTGCAGCTCAACTGTTGCCTGTTTTTATCCCGAGTTCAGTTTGACCATAGCCTTTTATTAACTCAGTTGCATTTCGAGTTAAATAAGTGCGATTTGACCTTTTACTCCCATTATTTTATTGTTCTAATATTTAAAAAACAACTCTAGATTAGATAATGAAGCAATTTATTATTTTCTTTTGGCAATCTATTTCGTAATGATGCAGCTCGAAGGATCGTGGTTCCGGGAAATGTATCCTTATATACCCTTCCCGGAATGTTTTAAGATTTAAAATGTTCAATATTCGAGATATTGGCCCATATATATATATATATATGTATACTTTTATTTAATAAAATATAATTAATACTTATTTGATATTATAATATATCAAAAATATTTCGGTGGAATTTCTATAGTGTATTAGTTTTGAATAATTTAAAACCACCAATAGAGGGATGAATTTCACCCAAATATAAAGTTCATATTTTCCTGCCATCTTTCTACTAATCTAAGTGCAATCATGATATCTCGTTACTGATTACGCGCTACGGGTTCATTCGTCACAACTGAAACTACTGTTGTACGAGTAGCTTCAAAGGATATTACGATTCGAAGCTAGTCATCCTTACAGTTGAAGGCTCATTGAGAAGCTGGCTGTTGAGCAAATGTATGACACGCGACACGGGAATGTGCGTTCATGCTTGTCCATACGGCGACTATACTTACATAAAATCGAATAACGAGCACGAAGAGTTGAGACCTTTACGTTTCTTACGGTAGTTTCGGGATCGATGGACATGATATACATATGTAGCTGGGATGATGTATAAGTCGACCCGTTATTGCCAGACTACCGACACGTAATCGTGGTCGAAGCCTTTACCTCGTAGGTAAGGATTATACACATTAATTGTGTTTTGACGGTCGTCTCCGCGCACGTGAGGTCGGAGAATCGTGTCGGTAACACCAGTCTACCTATATAATATGGTTAGATATATATATATATATATATATATTTCTAGTTATAATATCCTTGCAATCAATGATTACACTCGAATTCAGTTGAAAACTCGACGAAATATATTTATGATATAACGGAGGTTTTTGAACGTGAGAATGTAAAAGTTTAAAAACGGAATGAAAACTGAAATATTACTTACTGACCATACACGATCCCAAGGGTAAACGGACGCTTTGTACTGTATATTGTTTAATTTGCGAACCATGAACACTTTGTACTGTAACAATAATCCTATGATATGATTTATACTTTTAGTACAGTTAAAAAACGGATAAAAATTTATCGCGGACATTTTGTACGACAGAAATAATATGGAGACAATTTATTATGACAGTTTGATGACAGAGATCGACAATATTTTTATCGAGATTTTTATCAGCACTTTTGACCAACCGACCACTATGAATTCGGTAAAATTCGGGACAATATATTATACGAATTAAACGTTTTAAAAACCACAAAGGTTATAATACAAAAACATATTAAAAACGGTTATGAATATACGGTTTTACGTAAAAATAATTCAAATATTCGTCGAAAATTTCAGTAAAGTAACAACGAATATTAATGATTCAGTAAGTTTTATTGATATTGTAGTTATCATTAGTAATCAACAATTATTCTAGAAATAATATGCATAGTTTTCAATAAAAAAAAAATAAATTAGAAAATCATAGTACATAACATATATTATAGTAAATAAATAAAATATTTAGACATACCTATAATTTTTATCTGAATATTAGCTACATTGTATTATATGTATATTCTAAATATATTATCTTTTTTTTATTTTTTGGGTTGATCATATAAATGTGTCCTACCACCGATCTCTATTGGTATAACAGTTGTAACTTTGATTTTTTATACGTTCATTCATTCTGGTGTGTAGTACAAACTCTCACGGTCCATCCATTATTGTATTATCTACGCGCGTATACCGACCCGAGGCACGGACGCAATAATCGTTGCAACCACCGCAGCTGGTCGTCATCGGTTGTGTGTGGGCCACGTGCGGTGTGTAGACGGCGGTGGCTGCGGTACGCACAATGTGCGGGTAATGCAAAAATCGACCAAAGTCTGTACTGTTTTCAAAACGCACGTAAACACATTTTTGTTAATTATTATACGTTCGTTGCATAATTGATTATCAATCATCACGCGCATTAGCGAACTTTATCCGCGCGTATAATTACGGCGAAATATAATATTATACAAAAATATCAGGTACACGCGTATCTGCGCACCCAACGATGAGATGTGTTGTAGTTATTCACATTTTACCAATATTTCAGAAGAGCCTGTGATAAAAAAATTGTATATGTTGCTTCTCTGTTCGTTGTAAATTCTGGATTTAAAAATTATGAATTTCAGTGAAACATGCTTATTATTTCTATAAGATTATTTCTTGAAATTCACTTATTTTGTTTTTAGCCTTTTAGGTAACTTTTTTCGCTACCCATAAGAAATGTGTTAATGAGTATACAATATGCAAGCGCTCGCTGAACCTGTACATGTGTGTGTACACGTGATATTATGCTTCAACAAGCACAGGATTTTTAAATCTATTTTTTTTTCATTTCCACGTGAAAAAATCATTATGTTACGTCCGGATGAAATTTATAGTGCATGTGTGTAGCTTTCTACATTACTACCCACCCGTTTATACATCAGCTATTACCGCTCGTTGCTTCTTGGTTTTTGATTTATCGTCATAATCTCTGTTTTCTTTACACACGTAAACGAACAACATATATACATGTATATACTATGTAGGTTCACAAAGTGGTAGTGGAAGATGAGAGTATAATATGCAAACGCACTTAATGCCGTAACTGGTTTTAGATATCATTGACGAATGGTACAATAAGACCGTTTGAAACTTTAAACTGGTATTAAACAGTTATTATATCAATTGAAGATCGTTGTAAACTAGAAAATTGCATTAGTAAAATGAAATACACGTTTTGGTGATAAACATTTTTTAATAATATTAAAACTTAATAAAAACATTTAAAAATGTAATAATAAAAAGGTAATAAATACATCTTCGAAACAGTTATTGGCACATTAAAATTAACAGACAAGCAATTCTATTGATTTTTCAAAATTCAAATAACACCTAACCTGTGCGCGTTGCAGAAATATACTGCTATAAATAATATAATATTATGCTCAAAAAAATGAATATCAAATGATAACTGACATCGTACTTATATGAACTTCAAAGCGTAATATATTAGTATCTATATTTTTAACATGGAAAATAATTTGTTTAGTTCTTATTTATAATATATATATATATATATATATATATAGAGTAAAAAGATATTCATAATATTACATGAGTATACGTTTCCACAATATCCGAAACATTCTTTATGACTTATGACATTATGAGCAATGGCAATTTCCTGTATGTTCCTTTTTACGACTGTTCGCTATATATTATATAATATGGAAAACACGAAATAAATGTTGCATTGTACACAATGTCTATGGTGTGTAATTAGAGGGCAAAGCTTAAAATGAAGTATTCAATATCAGTGTAAAGGATAAATAAAATGATAGAAAAAAATAATAAATAGATATGATCAAAATTCGAACAAATTGTTAAATTTATCCCACTTTACAGAAAAATATCGAATCATGGATGTTTTTTAGTTAGTGTATAGGTTAACTTATAACAACTATAATTTATTATGTCTTATCTATTATATTAGCTTCTCCGAGGTAATGCGAAATCGGCCAGAAAAAAAAACATGGGTTGAAGTTGTAGCAAAAACATATCCGTTATGTCAAAACTTAAAAACAATATAAATCTGTGACAATGCAGATCAAAACTATTGTTTAAAAAACTCAACGATGAGTTATATAATGTTATGGCCAGTGTCGAAAGGAGTGCCTAATCTTAAGTTTAGATAATGCATTTGGCTAATGTCAAAATTTCGTACTTAAGCTACCAAAACAAATTGATAATCTTAACACTAGTCATAAAATACATAAAATTAACATTATTCAACCGAGACGAAATTGGCTGATGATTAAGTAACATTAACTATACAATTAAAACTATTTACAATAATAATACAATATTTTAAAATTGAAATTGGTAATAAATATTGATATGTTAGGTAGTTAGATAGAAGTGAGCCATGCCACGTGGGATAATAGTTTTCTTGTAATCATTGGAGATTCTGTTCGACTGTATTAGGTACCTGATGTTGATGGAAGCAAAGTAGATCACAGAAACAAAATTGTTGTCGTTATAAAATATATTGACAACATTGAGAATTATGAGCTTGGAAACAAAAATGGTATACGTACATAAGTATAAGCAAGAAATTAATTTACTGTCTGTCTAAAGTCTCTCATTAATATAAAAGATGTTTCAGACAAATCCAAATCATTGAGAGAAATTGCAAATTTTCAGTCATTACAGGTTAAGGTTTTAAAAAATGTTTTTGTAAAGGTGATTGCATAAATAAAACATGCAAATGTAAAAATTTATTTTTATAATGTAATTCAAGATTCCATGATAGTTTAACACGTATAGTAATAAATGAATAAAAACAATAAATCAATCTATTTTTAAATATCTACATTTAAATTTAAATTTTTGTATAACTTAAATCGTTTAATTATTTATGTGGATAATGTTATTTTGACATTAACCATATTATTTTTTTTTATTTTTTTTTATAAAAGCCATTGGACTTTTACAATATAATACATATTAATGAAGTATACATAATAACATATTTATATATATATATATATATACAATTATACATTGTATCTATAAATTTAATTATACATACCTAATAGTAGGCTACAGAATGTTAACTATAATGGAAAACAAAAATTAAATTAGAATAATTTTAACTAGTTCAACTATTAACTAAAGACATAGTTCTCCTTAGAGGGTCATCATCTAAATAATTTTTTGTCATCGGAGCAAGGTAGTAAGTGTCTCTTGAGTGGGTTATTCCTGGAATACGAAAACCTATTCTAGCTAACAAGCAAGGGGAGTAAATTACACCAGAAACTAAATCATTTAAAAATTTAATATCACTCATATTTCTCCTTTCACTCAAGGTGCATAAATTGAGCGCTGTTAGGACTGGTTTATAGTCATGGGGTTCATGAATAATGCCCATAGATCGAGAAACCATATTCAAGAAACGATGCTGAACACGTTCTATTTAATTTATGTCACATTTAGTCCTCGGTGACCATACAACAGAACCATACTCTACAATCGACCTTACAAGAGAAGTATATAATATTAACAGACATCTTGCAGACATGACAGACCCTGCATGTCGTCTTATAAACCCTAAAGTTCGTAATGCTTTTCCTACTATCCAGTCAATATGAAGTGTAAAAGATAACGTTGGAGTAAAAATAAAACCTAAATCCCCAACTTGGTTTATATGCTGTAATATCAAGTTATGATACAATAATCATACTGAATAATTGAGTGGCATCTCGAAAAAGACATAACTTTACATTTATGAAGCGCCAACTTCAACCCAACTATATTACACCAATGAACTAACTTATTCAACGAATCTTGTAATAAAAAAGCATCGTTCTCGGATTGAACACGATTAAATAATTTCACATCATCTGCAAATAGTAGCATTTTACTATCTATAGATTCACATAAAGGGTTTATTAGAATATTAAATAAAAGTGGAGGTAAGTGCCCACCTTGTGGGACTCCAGAAGTAACTAAGTATTCAGAGGATTTATGATTAAATAAGGATACAAACTGTCATCGACCAGTTATGAAGGGTTTAAACCAAGAGAGCAGAGGTTCGTCTACACCTAATTTGTCCAGAATATCTATTAACACTATGTAATTTATTGAGTCAAAAGCTTTAGAAATATCAGTAAATATAACATCAACTTGACTCATAATAATTTTGAAACTATCTCTGATAAATGAAGAAAATTCTAATGCACTAGTGGTTGTGGAACGATCGTTAAAAAACCCATATTGAGTGGTTGATAAAACTAATTTAAATCTACGTTCAATACATCTATGGTCAATTTTTTCAAATAGTTTCCCAATCAGAGGTAAACTAGAAATAGGACTACTGACTCTGGGTTTCCTGATTTATAAATAGGTTTAACCTGGCTAGTTTTCCATACCGATGGAAATATACCTTCGGCTAATGAGAGGTTGAACAAAATAGTAAAGGATATTTTAACTGTTCCCTGATACCAAATGAAAATTGAGCTGATATACCATCAGGTCCACGACTCTTAGTTGTTCTCAAAGATAACAAATTTTCTTCTACATCTTTTAGTTAAATAATAAGATTAGGTGGCAAAAATGAGAATGATTTAATTCCAAGATTTTCAACGTTCCATTGTGAAGGAGGCACTAGTGATTTATAAACGGATTTTAAGAGACGTGCAAATAGATTTGCAATATCTTCATCTGATGCAACACAATCTCCATAATGCATAACGCTTTGGATACCTGAAGTATTTCGACGATTATTAATAAATAACTAAAATGCATATGGACCACTCCGGAGAGAACTATTTATCTTACTTATATAGAACTCATAAGCTAGCTTTGACTCAGAGCACTGAGCACGTAGTAAAGAAAATTTATACCGATAGTTTATAGTACCAAACTCTTAGTTTTTTGTGGGCTATTTTTTTATCAATTATTAATTTTTTCAATTTGGGTGTTGCCCATTTAGGGAAAGTTGAGCGACGAAATAAGTGAACCGGTACATATCGTTCAATTAGCGTTATTAAAATATCTTGCAGATGATTGGCAGCGAATTCAATTCTAAGATTATTTAATTCATTTACCCAATTAAAGGTACTCAGAATGTTATTGATCGAGTTAAAATCAGCACAGTTAAAATTACGAAATGAATGTTGATTATTCAGTTGGGGTGGCAACTCAGGCATAGAGTATGTAATGCTTAATGGAGGATGATACTTATCCGGCATAACTAATGAATCTGGTGATGTATCAACGACTACGTCTATTTCAGATATGAAAACAAGGTCTAGGAGTGAACCAACCTGATTACTAATGGAATTAATTTGAGAGAAGTATAAGAAACGATATCCATCACTTATTGTCTTGACTTTCTCATTAATACTACCCGATAATGACATTCCTGGAACACTATTAGACCAATTTAAATTTGGTAAATTTAAATCATCACAGATAATTCCCATATTACACCCAGAAGACTGCCACAATTCATCAACAGTATCAGCATGTGATGTGTAAATCTCGATTGAGGCTGATGGTGGTATATATACTCCTCCTATTAATAATATATGTTTCTTAGATATAGATAATTTTATAAATGACTGTTCGACTGACTGTGCAGCACAATATAGTAAAGAGGGACATAATGTCTGTCTTACCGCTATCAAGACCCCACCACTTCTAGTACATGTACTGGTATTTATATTTCTATCCGCTCTGAATATTGTAAAACCAGTAAAACCTAATTCTGCATCCATAATTTCTGGGGAGAGCCAAGTCTCAGTTAGTATAAATATATCATAATTAAGTATAAGAAAGTTAGAAATTACATTATGTAACTTTGTCCGGAGCCCCCGAACATTCTGATACATGATGATTAGATTAAACTTAGAACTATGACTAATATTAGGTGAGTTACATTGTAGATTACAAGATAAATTATTTTTAATATTATTTTGAAAATTATGTGACTTAACATTATTTACAGAAACATTAGAATTAGAATGCTTTTTAATAAAATTAGTATATTCAATAAGAAAATTATCAAATGAAAAGTGAGCGTTAGTACAGTTTGTACAATTTGAAATAAAAGAAACATGCAAAATGGAATTAAGTAAATCTATAAGGTATAATTGATTATGATATATTATGACTGGCCTCAATCCCGACCAGTGACTCCATTTTTTGAGTGTAGCTTTGTAACTGTAGGAACACCTTTAACATACGATATAGTTAAGTTTGTTTTGCCTCATTTATTCCGATTCTCAAGTTCAGTATAAACAGTACGAAGCAGCTCCCGTTCCAACGAAGTCTTGTCTCGAATTATTCGAAGGCCATCCCGGATACTACTCCCACTTCTAACTGCCTGTCTGAATTCGGTAATCAGCTTAGCTGCATTTTCTTTAGACTTACTAATTATTTTTATTGGTCTAAGTTTCCTGGCCTTGTTATTTTCAAGACGAATTAATTTATAATCAGTTGGTAAGTCAATTTGACTAGATGACAAAGCATTAGATAGCTCAGCACAATCATCTGAGATTCTTTGGTTAATTATTACTCGGATAATGTTAAATATTGGTGGATTAAGTCTGAAACTTAGATATTAGCCAAACGTAGTAGTGGCTAAATTTATGTACTGTGATTAGTGGATTAGTCATACTCCAAACAGTAGCTGTAACATATATATATATTACCGGCAAACGTACAGTAACCAAAGCCACGATGGTCTTTTAAATAATGGGTGCGTACATTTTAATACACGTGCAAGTGTGAATAGCAAAAAACATAATATTGTGTATTATGTTTTGTGGAAACTTGTTGCTACGTGCAACGTCGAAGGTTTAAATTTGTGAAGTATTTTCGTCGACTTAACATTGTGTATTCGGCGTTGTATGTTATGATAGCTGCAGCTTTTGATCATGATTAACGAGGATTTCGTGTAAATTATAATATTACATTTGAGATTCGGTGTTCTATAATATACGAACAATAACAGATCCTTGGGATCTCTCCCTTATCTCTCTCTCTCTTTCTCTCTCTCTATGTCTATATATATCTAATTCGCTATCTATTGTTGCTGCTTATCATTTACAAATGAAAAAGTATTTTATACAAATAGAATTTGACGAAAATATATTTGATGATTCTCGTTTATCGTAAAATGGTTTAAATCCGACTACTGTCGGCCGTAATGTTTCAATTACATTATAAACAAACTAAGTATGTATATATTTTTATACTCGTTCCGCACGCGCGTCTTTTGTCGCGTGAATTATATTGTAATATGTTAATTATAAACACACATCCATTATTTATCTTTACACTTACACACATACACACACACACACACACACACACACACACACACACACACACACACACACACACACACACACACACACACACACACACACACACACAAATATATATATAATATAAATCAC